>JAGKTI010000124.1:113625-182850 GCA_018397915.1 Birgus latro
AAAAAAAAAAAAAAAAAAAAAAAAAAAAAAAAAAAAAATGTTCCTCTGGACATTCTGTATCTATTGGAAGGAAAAAAATAACAAAAAGTACATCAATGACTTTTTATTATTATCGCTGAGTTCGCCCTTTGTATTCTAAACGCCTCATATCACCTACAAACAAAAGAATGACAGGCAACTGGATTACAGTAAAATAGCCTTGGGTTCCTACTCTTCACTTAGGGTACAACAGGACTTGTAACTCACTGCTCTGTTCTCCAGGTCTATCTTGTTGCCTAAAACGACAAAGGGGAAGTGGTCTGGGTCCCTGGGTGAGGCCTGGATGAGGAACTCGTCACGCCATGAGTCAAGAGACTTAAAGGAGTTGGGTGAAGTGACATCATAGCAGAGTACACAGCAGTCAGCACCACGGTAGAATGCCACACCCAGCGACTGGAATCTCTCCTGACCAGCTGTATCCCAAATCTGCAAAGTATTTGTTGTGAGAAGAATACAAATATGATGAAACATGTAATAACAATATAATAATAATAATAATAATCCATCCATTCATCATCCAATCCTATGTTGCCCCATGAGGAACGAAGGAGCCCGGGGTTAGGCAAGTTGGTCCTGACATTTAAGATGAGTGTGATCAGCCTCACTCATCCCTGAGTGCATAACATGAGCAATAAACACCCCTTGGATATATACCTACACAGGCTCAATCCAATTGGACCACCTTAATTACCCACTAAACCACAAGGTGCCATAATTTCGTTATATGGTTACCACCCAGTGTAGCAAATGGTTTCCTGCTGTACAGGAAACCAGATGGCTAGTCACTTAGTGTAGAGTCACCCATAGGCAGAAGCAAGAGGAAAGAATGAATGAAAGAAAGACAGAAGGGCGAGTGTAAAGTCACCCGTACGCAGAAAGAAGAGGAAAGAATGAAGGAAAGAAAGACGGAAGTGGAAGGACGCAAGAGAGGAAAGGGCAGACACCCAAAGCAGCACCTCATTGAGTGAGGGATAGTGAGTGTCCCCCACCTATCTTTTTCCATGTGTGTGTGTGTGTGTGTGTGTGTGTGTGTGTGTGTGTGTGTGTGTGTGTGTGTGTGTGTGAACAAAATAAATAGCAACCCAAACACATGAGGCCTGGGGTGGCCATTGTTTACGATACTGCTTTAGTCTCATTGTTATAATGCATTAATTTCTTGCTGCACCATGTTGATAGTTATATATTTTTACATGCCCTAGTATTTTATGTTTGTGTAATAGTAGTGTGACCAAGAGTTTTAAGTATGAAGTCAGCTTGAGATGTAACTACCAGCTAAGAATGACAGGTGGGGGGGAGGGTATCCAGAAGGGTTGGAAGGTGGGATGGAGGCAGGTAAAACTCGTTTCGTCCACTCTCCTCCCCACTTCCCTAAGCAGAAATAAATTTCATGAGTGTAATCAATACTGTATTGCATTTTATGCATGACTTTATTCTTTTACTCATGAGCAGTGTTGCAGGAAAGTTTTAGGGTAGAGGGTCTAGAGCAGAGGTTCTTAACCTGGGGGGCACACCCCCCTAGAGGGGCACGACTAATTTCCAGACGGGGCGCGAGCACGGGGGGAAAAGTAGGAATTTCTCTAATTATATTTGTAATTTTCTTAACAAAAGCATGGCTATCAAGATGATTATGAAAAAATTTAAAAAGTATCGCCTTTCCTAATTATTTTTTTCTGTACGCAAGTAGGCTTATGATTTTCTGTACCCATTAAATTTACACGTCCTCATATGTTACCGGGCCTTCAGTGTCAGTTGCCTCTCACACACACCCGTGATTATTACTCCTCTTCTTTCATACACTTCTTCAGTTGAGCCTGCTGAAGTATGTTTTATCTCAGTTGTTATGTTTATCTAAATATGGTTTACGCTGCCCTAAAGTTTATTGGTGAATTGTGAACACGCATGTGCTGCCCTGTTATTCGCAAGTTTTGAATTCCGACTGTATTTTATCGGTAGCAGGTGCTGCTTAAAAACACGTGGTGGTTATGGGGATGTGTTTATGATCACGTAGATTTGTTTCTTCATAAGTGCTGAATGTAATCAACGTTAAACTACAAGGGAAAAAAATCATCATGCACCACGACACCATTCGAGCCTTCACGGCAAAACTCAATCTCTGGAAATGTCGAATTCAGTATGGAAATACAGCCAGTTTTAGTCATTTGGATTCCGCTCTCACTCACAGTTACCTTGATTCTGAGTTAAAGAAACAGTCACTCATCTGACTGACTTGAAAGCAGAATTCATCAGATACTTCCCAGATATAGATGAGAAGCGTGAAGCCTGGAAATTCATCAGGAACCCATTTCATTGTAAAGTAGCTGATGTTTCAGATGAAGTGCAAGAGGAGTTTTTTGAGTTAAAGTTCAACTCCTCAGCTGAGGAAGACTTCGAAGAACTGAATCTTGAGACGTTCTGGGTCAGGTAACTTCCTGTTTTCCCTCTCATCTCACATCAAGCTCTTCGGATTTTGACAATGTTTGGATCCACGTATCTTTGTGAAGCTGAATTTCCATGTTCGTTTCTGTCAAGACCAAGTGCAGAAACCAGCTAAATAATGAAGGGGACTTACCTTGTGCACTCTGGCATTCAACCACGCATTTAAGATCTGGTAGCTAAGAAGCAGTGTCAAATATCTCATTAAATTAGAAAGTAAGTTCATTAAAAATGGTGGGTATATTGTTTGCACAGAATTCATGCTCAATAAAAAAATCTGGGAGGGAATTTTATCAATTTGGTTGAACATGCGAGGAGGGAGGGGGGGGGCGTGGAGGGAAGGACAACTACTGGAGGGGGCGTGGTAGTAAAAAGGTTGAGAACCACTGGTCTAGAGGAATAATAAAACAATACTCAGCTCGACATTGAATGAGCCACCTGGGGGAGGGGGGAGTTCTATGCAATATCCAGCATTTTGCTTTAACCAGTGCAGGGCTTGGCTGAATTACAACAGATAATTGAGAGTTTACTGAAGACAGTTATGGCTAAAGTTTTTACAAACTTACACTTTCACAATTTTGATATTATATATATATATATATATATATATATATATAAGAACTGTTATATAGTAAGTACGCTTGCATTTGGAAAGCCCTATCCAAACCCCTCTACAGTATGTCTTAGCAGAGACCATATATCTATCACAACTTTACTGACTAAAAATGCAACCCAATACATACTGCACTATAATTCTGACAAGGTTTATAAGATCATGTACTAACTGTACTCATTCAACTGCCGACGTCAGTTTACCTGCATAGTAACCAGTCTGTCATCAACCATGACTTCTTTGGTGAGGAAGTCTGCTCCAATGGTGGCCTTGTATTGGTTGCTAAACTTTTTGTTGACAAACTGGTTCATCAATGACGTCTTGCCTACTCCAGAGTCCCCCAGGATGATCACCTTCAGCAGGATCTTCTTGCGTGATGCCATCCTAGAAATCCTACAAATTGTTAATAACTTCATTTATAACTATAAACACTTTACCTAATAAAGTAAAATATTAATTCTACCACATAAAGTTGGTCATTTACAATCAATAAGATGCTTTTTACTATAAGTGGCACATGATAAATTGGAAGTGGACAAATTCCAGAACATTACACATAGTAGTACACATTTTGGCACCATTTCCTCAAATGAATATGAACCTAAAGGAGTGCTAAAAATTAGCAATTTCAGCTGGGCAACTCAGTAATATATCAGGTTTGGCTAACGGCATGTCTGAGCTGACAGCATGAAATACAGTAAAACCTTGATATAACGGCCTTCAGTAGACTGGAATTCGCTTTTATTGGACTCGAGGAGCTACCGGACTAAACTCCTATATATTGGAAAAAGTCCGATATAGCCAGAAAGCAGTCTGGACTGCCTGACAACCTCAGCTATGTTCACCATAAGAAGACAAGTAAAAGACATGTTTTTCAGTGCACAGTACAGTATTATTATACCACTTGATTAATGTAGTGAAGGTATAACACAGTACAATACTGCAATGGTGGTGAAAACCACTGATGCAATCCGGACTAATGTCTGATATATCGGAAAAAGTCCGGATTAGAGGGTAAGTCCGGATGTCGCTTTTATCGGAATTTTGCATATTTCGGACTGGCTTGGGCCCCAATTAGTTCGTTATAGTGAGGTCTTACTGTACTGTACATGTAGAAATAAAGTTTGTGGTGGTGTGAGGAACAGCATTAAAATTATGGCAAAGTGGCTTGGAAATTGTATTTTCTGATGAAAGTGAAGTAAACAACGGTGAGGGCCACATCATGTCTCTCTAGGATGGGCAGTTTCTGTGGAATGAATTTCTAGAGGCAATTCATGAAAATTTTTACTGGTTATGTCAATATAATGTTTAAGCTTCTATATGTTTCTGTAGTACAGTGGTGGCAAGTGAAGGGATCTTTTCAATGCACTCTATAAAATTTAAATGTTTTCCTTTAAGGTATGGGGTATTGCAGTACGTACAGTAGTTACCAAGATGTACTGAATCTTATCTGAAGCAATCAACTGTGACTCCCATTCATGTCTCCTAACAAGAAAAACTTTTGTTTCTTATCTGATCTATAGTTGTGGTCTCTATATATCCTGCTGATAATCTCAAACCATTGTTCTGTGACTCTTAAACTACACATTAAAACAGTCATCTTTATTCAACCACAAAGTTAAAGAAATGCAGATGGCTGACTGTACTACTCAGCATATCATTCTCGCCATGACAAAGATGAAGTCTGTTAGATATTTTAGTGCAGTCACAATTCAACATGTTCTCCTTTAAGATAAATGTCACTAACACTAAGAAAATATACCTTTACATGCAACATTTCATAATACAGTCCATTAATGTACAATTTTTCATGGAATTCATGTAATATAACTACTCAATAAAGTTGCAGATAAACAGGCACAAGTGATGGAGTATAACAGATCCCTGATTCCACCTCTGTCCAAAAGGATGAATGTTCATTGCCTCACTGCAACTGGACCAACCTTTGGGATTTTGTACTACGTTGTACCTAGGTGAGAAAAGGATAATCAATATAAATATGGTGTCATGGGATGCAGAGAAACATGGCTGGGGAAGTTACCATCTGGGAGTTACTAGTCCTTTTCCTTCCTGTTTGACATTACTGTACAGTATTATGAAAGGTGACAATCGAACCAAACACTCACACAGCTACTAATATAGTAAACTGTACCAATCACAATCCATACCAATGTTCCTACTAACTGCAGCGGTTTTGATTAAGGAGTTACTGCACGAAAACATAAAAACAAGATAGACTAAAAACTGTGGAAAAAAATGAAATACTATAGCCATGATGAATTAAAAACCTAAAGAAAATTGAGATGAGACAGCAGGTGGTAATACTGAGCAGAGGTTAGCCCTGTTCTGTTGAAACCGCAAGTCATATACCAAACATGACCTTAGCTAAACACACATACCTGCCGCCTTTCTTTACACACTAAGGGTCACCATAAATGGAACACCTGACCCACTTCTAGAGTCTGGTGGGCTGCAAAAATATATGACAAAATTACCACAATCTAAAGTAATTACAGTTCATGAGTAAGTTAATTTTTAAAAAAATAATAATAATAATAATAAAATAATGGTAGGTGGGGGCGATCACCATCCACTCACTCGATGCAGTGCTGCTTTGGGTGTCTACCTTTTCCTCTCTTCCATCATTCCTCTTCTGTCTTTCTTTCCTCCACTTTTTTTTTTTTCCTACGGGTGACTTTACACTTCCTTTTGCTTTCTTTCCTTCATTCTTCCCTCTTCCTTCTGCCTAAGGGTAACTCTACACTGAGTGACAAGCCAAATGGTTGCCTGTATACCAGGAAACCATATACGTACTATGCTGGGTGGTAACCACATAACCAAATTATGGTGCTTGGTGGTTTAGTGGGTTATTAACCCACCCAGTCCCGACTGGTCTTTTACACAGTCTACCCCCAGATCCCGACCGATTTTCGGGTTTTTGTTTTTTGGCTGAAACCTTCGCTTTTGGTGAGAAACATCGAAAATTCATAAAGAAATCGTGATCCTGAGGTAAAAAAAAAATGTTGATACAGGTGTCACTCAACCTTACGTTTTCCTTCTTTTCCAGGGTACCTGGCTAAAGAAAATGAACTATGGAAGGGTTAACTAATTCAAGCCATTTTAAATTACGTATTTATTTCATTTATTTGGTACGAATTTATGTGTAGTACAAGCCTATATTGGTTTTCACACAATAATATAGGCGTTTATAAGCAATGTTCACTCACCCAAAACCCCAATATATGGCACCTTCCTTTACGACATTACCACCTCATCACTTCTGTTTGTTTCTACCTCTAGCTTCTTTGTCCTCCACCTCAGGAATCACTTTCACAGTGAAGTTCGTCATTGGAGAGACCGTGGGGCAACATACCTCTACTGGCTAGGTTACTGCTAACAGGTGAATTGCCTAGTGTGGGAAGGAGAGGGGGGAAGGGGGGGTTAGGTGGGTCCAGGCAGTATCCCCACTTGACAGCAGGAAGAGGAAGGTCTCCCGCATATGCCTACCAAAAATCACCCGCGAATGTTGAAAAATGTGCACACAATGGGCCTTGCAATTGCGTGACGTACGATGCACGTCGTTGGGTCTGTCCGCAGAAAAAAGTAGCGACGTGCATTGTACGTTGATGGGACTCGGCGGGTTAAGGTGCTCCAATTGGATTAAGCCGGTGTAGGTTTATATCCAAGGGATGGTTGGGGTTTATTGCTCATGTAATATCACTCAGGGATTTGTGAGGTTTGTCACTCTCATCTTAAATGTCAGGACCAACTTGCCTAGCCCCAGGTTCCTGTGCTCCTCATGGGGCGACACAGGATTGGATGATGGATGGATGGATGGATAATAATACATACATACATACATCATCTAATCCTGTGTTCATCCCTGAGGAGCGTAGGAGCCCAGGGCTAGGAAAGTTGGTCCTGACATTTAAGATGACAGTGACCAGCCTCACACATCCCAGAGTGGTATTACGTGAGCAATAAATCCCAACCACCCCTTGGATATAAACCTACACAGACTCAATCCAGTTGCAGCACCTAATTACCCACTAAACCACCAGGCATCCCAGTTTGGTTACATGGTTACTACCCAGCATAGTAAATGGTTTCTTGATGCACAGGAAATAATTTGGCATGCCACTCAGTGTGGAGTCACCCTTAGAAAGAAGGAAGAGGAAAGAAAGAAGGAAATTAAAACAAAAGAGGAAGGAAGGAAAGAAGGAAGGATGAGGAAAGGGCAGTCACACGAGAGAAGCACTACATCATTGTGTGTGTGTGTAAGTGTGTGTATTTACCTATTTGTAGTATACAGGAATTGAGCTAAGCTCGTGTTGTCCCGTCTCCATATCTACATTCATCTAATCTAGTTTTAAATACATGAATGTTTTTCGCCTGCACCACCTCTTCATCTAAGTCATTCCAAATACTTATGCTTCTATTCGGGAAACTGAACTTTTTGAGATCATTAAGACATCTACTTTTCCTCAACTTGAAGCGCCATGACCTCTTGTTCTTCTTGTGTGTGTGTGTATTGAATTCTGGGCACAGGCTTCACAGCCTGCTCTCTCCTACATACCATACACCTACATACCATACACCTCTACATGTCACCACTTTGGCACTAACACCCACTGGCCATAATGGATACATGTTAGCACTGTCTCATTGAGGACTGGTGTATTGGTATTAGCGGGGGTATTTCTACAACATGACAGTGGGTCTTCTGGTAGATCAGTAAGTCTGATTTTATGAAATTCAAATCCATAACTGCTCCCTGCTCCAGTAGGGATTTGAACCTGGGTCCAGTAGGACTCCAGGCCACCTCTCTACTGACTGAGCCACTGCCTCAATAAAAATAATTTATTATTTACAATAATAATTTCTTAAGAGTGCCAGTTCTTCAAAAGCATTCGAAACCTCAAAATAACTTGACTATCAAATTCATTAGTAGTACCGTGTCACAAAAGTGGCACCTACAAAATTACAGTACCATGAACACCATAAGTATTCATGAAGACAAAAGTTTTGAGGTATTCTTAAGTGAAGAATTATAATCCTCATGTAGATGAACTATTTTAGTACTTAATGTAAGCCTAACGGTGGTACAGTATTGATATATAGCACTCACAAAGGACCACAGGCATAGTTACCATAAGTACCAGTAAGCTCATTAACTTCCTAATATGTAGCTCATCACTAAAAATTCATCATGACACAATCAACACTGGTATTGTACTGATAACCACTATCAGCCACACAATGATAGACAGCATGGTATTATTCTGACTCAAATTGCAGATACCATACAGTGCTTACTCCAAATTCAGCTTTTTCCAAAGACAAAGCAGAAATTGCATGCTATATTACTGTGCTTAAATTACAAGGAAATTCAAGTAAGTAAACAGTCCTAAAACAATAACCCAATTTAATTTCCCTCTCAGCATGACTTGCCTACTTTCATTTTATTGCAGCTGACAACAGTCTATATTACAGTGTTCAGGAGAAACCTCAGGCACCAGAAATGCTAAAAACTTCATTCATTATTTTATTCTGGTTTTAGATGAGTTATTTTGTGACCACAAAAAATGCAGTAGCTAGGAGGGGTTACAAAAGAGGGGATAGAACAACTGCACCCTTTACCATATGACAAGGGACAGGTAGACAAGAAGGCACATTTGTTTGCAGCCACCCCTTATGGAACTGAAGACTCTGGCTACAGACAGATATGGATGGATCAGTAAGCAGACAGACCCTTTACCCCAGCAGTTTTATGAAAATACACAACAGTAAAAATGCCTTACTTTCTGACTTTAAACCCTTTGGTCATTGTTGGGTGACTCAGACTTCCAAAACCTATCACCAACACAACAGTACCCACAACCTCTTTCCAGCACACAACAGAACCAACTACAGTACCCACGAGGCATCATGTCCACACCACAAACCCTGACACAGATCTGCAGCCTTGACTCTGTTGGTCATCTTCCTTTTCTAGCTTTGGTCTGTTTACAAAACTTCTGCAAGTCACCTGGAAGTAGGAAGGGATTTACAAAATGTTTATCTGCAATTATCTGTCTGCAGTTTAATGTATCTCCAATGTTTAAGAATGGGATACTTCTCTCACTCTAAGAGAATGGTGCCAGCTTGAATTCTGTAAATCAAAAAAGCTTCCAAGTCCTTCTTTAGGGGGTCAATACATAGCTCTGTTAAATACAAGTGTCAGGCGGTAGCCAGAATTAATACAGTAAAATCCAAGTCCCAGGCATCATTTTCGGGTTTCCACCATATAACGGAGTACAGTATTTTCAACTGAATTAAATCTTCTGGTAGAATCCAGATTATGATCCTAAAGTGCCCCACCCATCCTTTAAGGGTTCAAAGAGATAAAGTAAAGTAAATCCAACATCAGGAATAACTTCTTGAAAACTACCAGATTAGGCTGAACCTAATTAAAGAATACTTACCGGTATGTATATACCAGCCAATCTAAAAGCTTTATATAAATTTAAGCACTTACTGTATAGTTTCAATTTAAAAATATATTATTATTTAACTGAATAAACTGATAACAGGTGGTCCACATACAACACTCGTCTTCAACTCCGGAGGGTACTTTTTCGTGTGTTGTGAGTCAATGTTATCAATGTCTAACTTGCAAAATTTATTCATTTCTTACTCCCACTGCCACAACACTGCCCATAGCTCAAGACTGAGACATCCCTGCAATGTGTAAGATCTATCTATATATCTATTACTAGAAGCTTTAATCCCATAAGGGGTGGCTACAAACAAATCGCCTCCATGTCCCCCGGTCCCCCACCATTTCACTGCAGTGCTCCCAGCTCATTACCCTCTCTCTCAATTACCTCTCCACTCCATCCCTCCATCTCATCCTTGGCCTCTCCCTCCCTCTCCCCCTCACTCACAAACACTTTCCTCATTAGTCTCTCTGTCCATCCTCTCCACATAGCCAAACCACCTCAATGTAATTCTCATAATGCTTTCTATCACATCCACACCACAATGCTCCTTCACTTCCTCATTTATCACTCTGTCTCTCCATGTAATTCCACATGCACCTCTCAGATAACTCATTTTCACTGTTCTCACTCTTGACTTCAGTCCTTCCAACAAGGTCCAAGCTTCACTTCCATACATTAAAGTTGGTATCACAGAACTGTCATGCAGTGACTTTTTTACTTCCATGCTCATTTCCCTGTTTCTTATCACTGCTTTCAAAGCAAACTTTCTTCCCTGATGTACCCTTTCAAGCACTTCACCCTCCAAACTTCAATCCTTACTCATTACACTACCTAAGTACACTCGGCCCTTGATTTGCTGGACTAAAAGGGGGGGGAAGTCCAGTCCAGGAATCACAAAAGTCCGGGGGCCACAGCCCATTCCCCTAAGTTGACCATACTCGATCCGGCAGTCGCCAATATTCAGTACCCGCCCCGGACTTTTACCACACTTTGTCTGGCACTCAGTATTACATGTACCAACATTAGTTCCATACAAAATATGGTTTAATATAATAAAAACATATGACTACATAAAAGGAAAAATAAATATACTTAACATACTGTACTGTATGCACTTACTGTGCTGTATTGTAGAGAGGATGTAGGTGTATGCCTCTATCGTATAGTGGTTCCCTGAATAGCTTAAACTTTTTTATGTCAGATGTTTCCTTACACCATTCTCCTCGCAAAGCATAGCGACCATCTTCCCAGCCTTAAGTTTACTTATTAACTCAACTTTTGGGGACACCGAGAGATGCACAGGCTTCTGTGTGTGCTTGGTCACTTTCCTAGGGGTTGGTGGTGCCACCGTGGAGTTATAAACTGCTCAGATAATGCTCAAATATAAGGCTGCTTTACAGAATGAGACAACAGTAAACAAATGTCTGGTGTGAACACGACCACATAGCAGGTGGCCTGGACATTGACCAGGGAAAGGAAGGGATCAGTGTGCGGGTAGTATGAAACATAAGTTTCAGTATCTTCAGTATTTTGTCCGGGAAATCCAAAATCCGGGAAACAGGGGTCCGCCAAATCGAGGGTCGAGTGTAATTGAATGCACTCACATTTTCCATTTCCTCATTACCCAACCTCATTGTAGATCCAGTGACTTCATTTCTCTCAAAGACCATAACTTTACTCTTCTCTACATTCACCTTTAGATTTAATTTCTTACACTCTCCCAAACTCATTCACCAAGCCTTGCAGTTCCCCTTCATCTTCACTTAACAATACAGTACCATCTGCAAACAATAGTACTGGTAGTTTCCAAATGCTGCCCTCACTCATTAAAGTTGCTCCAACATCCAATGCCCTACCTTGGATCTCTTTTATAACCTCATCCATATACAGACTGAACAACCATGGAGACATGACATATCCATATCAATCCAACACTCAAACGTAAAAAATTCACCCAGTTCACTGTCTACATGCACTGTAGTCTTAGACCATTCATACATACCCTTCGTGGCATTCAACAACTTCCCTTTTACTACATATATTCTTAATATTTTCCACATTCCTTGTCTATCCATATGCTTTCTCCAAATCCATGAAGACCAAATAAAAACCCTTTAATAATAATAATTAATAATAATAATACTGGAATAAAAATAATAACAATAATAATAATAATAATACCATAATAATAATCTATCTATCTATTGCCAGACGCCTTAATCCCGTAAGGGGTGGCCACAAACAAATCACCTCCATGTCGCTCTGTCCCATGTCATTTCACTGCCCTGCTCCCAGCTCACACCCCCTTCTCTCATATACCTCTCCACTCCATCCCTCCTCCTCCTTGGTCTCCCCCTCCCTCTCCCCCCCACCTCACTCAAATACACTATCCTCATCAGTCTCTCACTCTCCATCCTCTCCACATGGCCAAACCACCTTAATTATACTATTAATAATGAACAAAAAATATGAATAATATGTGAATAATAAATAAATAAATAATTAATAATGAATAACAAAATATTAATAATAAAAACAATAGTAACAGTAAAATGCATTAAATCAATCAACCACCACCTTCATGTCACATAGTGTCTGGGTGGTGATATTCCCTGATGAGTCATGCCATTATCTTTAGACAGAAGCCCAGTATCCTGGCCCTGTATTTGCCCTTGCATCATGTTCTTAAAACGTTCCTGCCTGCTGGACACGTATCCTCTTCATCCAACCCCAGTTATCCACATAAACAATGTTTTTCAGTTCCTCACTGAAATCCTGCAGTCTGGTGTACATTTTTTTGCCATACCAGTATTCTTGTTACCTCCTGACAATTTTAGTATGCTTTAAGGCAACCTTTAGAAGAAGGGGCAAATGAGGGCTATATTTTACCTCTCCAGTTTAAAGTCTCTCCAAACTTTAAGAGAACTGTCAGGAGAAAGCAAGAACAGAATGGAAAATACTCCCGTGGACTGATGGATTAGCAAAAGCTCATAACCTTCCCTGAGCTAACATTTGCAGGAATATCCAAAAATGCTGAGTCACCTAGTTAATACTGTACTGCAATGGTCTTTCATGCCTTTCAAAATTTCATACTGCTTATGAATGTAGGCTTATAAACTTAGCTAACATTCTTTTGTTCTTCACATCATGGACATAATGAGTGACAAATCTAACATGGGTAACTAAAGTACAGGCAGTTGACATCCTAAAAAAATAAATAAAAATAAAAAATAAGTAAATAAAATAAAAGGTTGCATATTACTACCAGTTACAAAATGATAGTATTTTAAAGTTACTTAAACAGAGTAATATTGTCCTAACAAAATTAAGTGTTACAAAGGACTTGAATGTATTGGAAGGTATATGATTTTACAGTATGCATATTACACTGTATCACTGTACAATGTAAAAAGATATGCAGACATACTGGTATTATTTGAAAGGCAAGTTACATCATCATTATTCAGGATAAGGGAAATACACAGTATAGCACTGACAGAGAGCATAAGGTGTGTCGCTAGACTAGGATGCTATCATACCAGTGGGCTACACACAGCTGCCATATGTTGGAGGTCTAATGTTGTTTCATGTGGAACAGAGTGCAAAGGTACTGGTTGGGTTACACGGCTAAGTGATGAAACATGATACCCTTAGTCAGTTCAATGAAGTATAGCCATTATGGCATTTTCATAGAACAGCAGCTTGCATTATGCTTTTGGAACAACTGATATCTATAAACAGAGTTCAAATTAAAGAGTTCTCAGTTTAATTCCTGCTACCTCAACACTTCTACTTCAACAAAAACTGTAAAAAAAAATGTATAACTTGATTACAGAGCCAAGTGCCCAGCACATAAATAACCTGGTGTGGTATAACTGTGCATAGGGGGGAAGGACAAGAGATAACAATACAATAGGAGGACTACACAAGTATTACCTGACAAATACGTTATCTCCAAACCATACAGCCTACATTGACAGATAACATACTGTAATATAAAAGTCATTATCAGAACAAAGGGCCTGTACCACTGAATTTCATAACTGCCAGGACTGTATTAAATAAATGAGTAAATACATACATACTGCCAGGACTGTATTAAATAAATGAGTAAATACATACATACATATATATATATATATATATATATATATATATATATATATATATATAATATATATGTGTACTGTATATGTCATCCAGTCCTCGCCCATCTGGCTGCACTTTTTCCAGTTCACCCCCACCCCCCCTTACATACCTCTTCATCCCATCCTACATCTTATCCTCTGTCTCCCCCTCCCTCTCCAACTCACCCACATACACTTAAGTCAATCTCTCATATTACAGTAATCCCTCGATTATCTGAAACAACACAGCCAAAGGCATATCCGAATAGGGGTAAAGTCTGGATACAGAGCAATATCCTAGACTGCACCCATACCCTACCTATACCCCACCCTATACCCTAACCCAACCCATATGCACAGTATCCCTCCTAATTTTGGCAGTGTTCTGCTGTCTTTTGGCTGTTTTTAGACATCAAAACACACACTGCAATATGTAATACTGCAATGCGCATAAACAAAATAAAATAATGCATAAACAACAGAAAAACACAAAAACCCAACCTAGTACCCCTCCTAATTTTGGTATGCATAAACAACAAAAAAACACAAAAAACCCACCTACATGCACAGTACCCCTCCTAATTTTGGTAATGTTCTGCAATCGTTCGGCTGCTTTTTAGACATCAAAACACACATTATAATACACAATACAATCCTAAACACTAAGAAAACAATGCATAAACAAGAAAAAACCACAAAAACCATATGAATGTGAACAGTACCCCCCCAATTTTGGCAGTGTTCTGCAGACTTTCAGCTGTTTTTTTACATCAAAACACACACTGCAATATGCAATACAGTACAATTCTTATTTAAAAAAAAAAAAAAAACTTACCACCCAGTGAACGGCTGACAGGTGAGGTAACCCGCCAGGCCCCTGCAGGTCTACAGGTATCCCATGTGGTCTAGTGGCTAACACTGCCA
Organism: Birgus latro; assembly: GCA_018397915.1. Taxonomy (NCBI): domain Eukaryota; kingdom Metazoa; phylum Arthropoda; class Malacostraca; order Decapoda; family Coenobitidae; genus Birgus; species Birgus latro. The sequence goes on from JAGKTI010000124.1 coordinate 128,244, forward strand.
TTTACAAAAGATTGAAGAACTCCTCCTCCACCATCTACTGAAGCCAGCCAATGAGCAGGGACGTGCGGCAAGGTGAGGGAGCCCTATCCACCTCAGGACTCTCTAAAGACAGCCACAAGCTCACGTCTAATAGCGACTCAATGGCTGTTGATGTGCTTGGTTGTGGGTCTGAGAGTGAAGACTTGGGGCATGAAGGTGGTGGGGAGAAGGGGTTGTCACTCATAGGGGTGGTGGGCTTGAAGAACAAGTCGATCTTCATTTGACAATAGATGCGGTGATTCTGTCGGAGGATGAAAGTGTCCCTGACTGCCCACAGATCCACGTCAGCTTGATAGGGATCAACTCCCTGTCAGGGCTCAGTATACTCGAGTACAGTACCTGCTCAATGCCGACTTGCAGCACACCAAGATGAAAGAGTGATGGAGTGGCGGGGTGGCCAGGGCCAGGGTCCACATTGCTTTCCTCTGTCGGCCCCGTAGAGACAGCAGTGACCATCTCATCAGACAACATCTGATAACCCAGATCGCCGCCGCTGTCATCCAACCAATCCCTCACATCGTCGATGTCTACATCCTTGCCCTACATTTTGTAGCCCAAGGTGGAAATAGTTCACGTCAAATCCTTCAAAGTCGTGAAAGGTCTTGCATCTCTGAAGGAGATGAGACCAACCACTTTCCAAGGTTTTGATGGAGACTTCCTTCTAAGCATTGGCCCAGCTAAACACCGCAGATCTGATGTTGTAAAGCCGCAGATTCTCCAAGGTCTGCTCCCCACGTGGGTCGACCCCTCCCTCGTCTTCAGGCACCACCATCACCTCATCAAGGAACCTCCGACAGTACAGTCTCTTGGCTGCCACGATTACACCTTGGCCCACTGGTTGAATGAAAACCGTCGTATTAGGTGGCAGAACCATGCACCTAATACGACCGTTATCAGCAACCAAATCCTTCTCCAACGGATGCACATGGGCATTGTCGAGGATCAGGAAAGCCTTTGACTGGGCGCGAGGGATACCAAGTTCCTCCATTTGATAACGAATAACCCACTTGACAACGTGTCTGTGGAACCAACCTCTGAAAACTTTGCAGTAAACCAGACCTTCATAGAATGGTACTACACAACAGGCAGGCTATCCATCAACCCATAGAGACAACGAGGCTGTTTTGCACGTCCAACAATAATGGGCCTGAGGCAGTGCATCCCGCTAGCATTGGTACATCACAACATTGAGACACGTTGTTTGGACAACTTTCGACCCTGCACAGTCTTCTCGGTCTCTTCTGCCAGGGTGTTGGTGGGTAACGAGTGGTAGAACAGGCCAGTTTCATCAGCACTGTACACTTGACTAAGAACAGAGCCCTACTTCTCGATCATGCGATGCACTTTCTGGCGAAACAGCTCAATATCCTCTGATGCCGCGTCCAAAATCTCACAATGCGCCTTATGGCCAGTAAGTCCATGCCAAGTTTGAACCGGAGGAGCCCACCCTCAGATGCCCTGAAGTCATACACGTTGTGCAGGTGTGAAAAATTCTCTGCTGCAGCCTTCAACTTGGTTCTACGTACTCACACGCCAGCACCCTATTGCTACCGGAACCAAACCAAAGTCGACTGTTCTATTTTGGCATGATGGGGCTGGAACATCATCTTCCGGTTGTCTTTGCGAGTACTATCACCATAGTCCTGTCTATACTGAGTCAGCTTGTCCTGTGATTGCCTGATATGAAACAAGGTTGAACGGGCCAAGTAATATTCACGCAGGATGCGTGAAGTTGGCCAGCCTGCATCAACCTTGCCCAATATCTCATGCTTCTTCTCCAGAGTCAAAACCCTTCTCTTGTGTTTCTCGGGTTGTGATGGGGCCAGCATCACACATAACAACACCACAGAGGAAAATTAAGGCCTGCAGAAGGTAGAGCACCACCACAAACACAACAATAGAAGCTGCCATTGTTCTACCTCAGCCAAGCACATCCACACATGGAGAGAAAAGATGGGAACTGAAGTGCAGTATTGTTGGGGAGTGTATGGCATTCCCATGTCTCTACCCATGCTTGGCTATGAGTATGCAAGCAAAAAGCAGCACACTGATCTACGAGCACAAAAGTCCTTTTCGCTTGCCCTGGCCATAAAGTGGCAGAAACACTGGGTCCCTGTACATTACAGGCCTAAGGAGTGGCCGAGTAATCCGGAGGGCAATGCAACTTTCACCATTCCGTAAGAAGGCAGATGGCCATGCGTGGCTGGGAGTTACCGACTAATCCAGGCAGCTAGGGGACTTTGACCATTCGGTTGGGAGCTGAACACCTATTCTTGCTCAACTAGTGGGTTACGATATTTATTCCTCACACACTGCCGGTGTGTTACCAGCGATCAGGGTAGCCAGGGAACTTTACCATTTGGTTGGGACCTGGACAGCCATTCTCGCTCAGCTTGTGGGTTATGATCTGTTTTCCTCACACTCTGCTGGTATGTTATCAGTGACTGGGGGGACTTGGGGACTTTGACCATTCAGTAGGAAGCCGGACAGCCTTGTTTGCTCAGCTTGTGGGATACGGCATATTACCCGTGTGTGGACAGAGAGGCTGGTGAGCCACTCAACGGACTTTTTTGACTTAGTAGACTAGCCGGCCACCGATGCGGGAACTTTTGAATGGGTACGGACAAATAAATCCGGATACAGACCTAACATCCGTATACGGAGCATGACCAGATATGGAGCATTTGGACAACTGTGGTATTACTGTATCGTTTCGTTTCGTTTTTGAAGGCTCCAACATGCTTGCATGTGTCGGCCTTGGTCACCTAATGGCGGCTCTCCATGCTGCTCGATCTCTGGCAGCCTCCCTATTCAGTCCCTTAACCCTTAAGTCATATTTAATGACCTCGTCCCATGTCTTTCTCGGTCTACCCCTCCCCCAATATTAACACTTCTCACCCTCTGTACCCAATTATCATCCCCCATCCTCTCCACATGTCCAAACCACCTCAGCCTACCTCTCCTCATCACAACACCAATACACTCCAGTCCCATCCTACCTCTCAACTCTTCTATCGTAAACCCAGCCCCCCCAGGCCTTGCACGCAGGGACGCACTGCACATCCACCTAATCATTGTCATTTCTGTACGTTTAAACCTGCGAATATCTTCTTCCTTTACTGCCCAGGTCTCACTACCATACAGCATCACACTCCTAACACATGCTGCATACAAAGACCCCTTAGCACGTAAGGAGAGTCCTCTCAATGTCAGGAGAGGCAACAGCTCCCTGAACTTCTTCCAACCACTTCTCACTCTAGCAACCGAGCTAACTCCAGCCCCACCTCCGGCACACAACATGTCTCCCAAATAACAAAACTCCTCCACACACTCAAGAGACTCACCTGCAAGTTCAACCCTCTCACGCCTAACAATCTCTGCCTGCTCTCCCCGACACACCGCACACATGAAATCAGCACCATCTCGCAGTCTACCTCTAATACCACTACATCTCTTGTGCACCCACTCATCACAAACACTGCACAAGATGGAATTACTTCCCACACCCATGTGGCAAACTGCACATGGCCACTCTCCCTCTCCTCTGATTGTACCGCCACCAACCCTAGATATCATCACTTTTGTTTTATCTGCATTTACCCTTAAGCCCTTGTGCCCCATACCATCTCTCCACTTCTTAAATCTTTCCTCAGCCTCCCCTTCATTCTCAGCAATCAACACCAAATCATCAGCATACAACATCTCCCATGGGAGTCCCTCTCTGAAGTCACGTGAGAGGGCTTCAAGCACCATGATAAACAACAAGGGACTCAAAACTGACCCCTGATGCACACCAACATTCACGGGAAACTCATCACTCAAAGCTCCATTCACCCTTACCTGAGTGTGAGCACCCACGTACATGGCCATAACCACCCTAACCAGCCACTCTTCCAACCCTAGCTTTCTCATTGCCCACTTCACCACCTCTCTAGGGACTCTGTCAAAGGCCTTTTCCAAATCAACAAAAACAAAATACAATTCCCTTTTCTTGCCAATATATTTTTCCTGAAGCTGTCGAACAATGAATATGGCATCAGTGGTCCCCCTGCCTGGCATAAACCCAAACTGCATCTCATTGATATTCACTCTTTCTCTAATCATACCTTCTAGAACTCTCTCCATTACTTTCATTATCTGATCTAAGAGCTTTATACCTCTGTAATTTCCCCTTTCCAGGGCATCACCCTTCCCTTTGTACACATCCACAATTACACTCTTCAGCCAATCATCTGGGACAACACACTCATATATAATCATATTTATCAGGTCAGTGACTAACCTCACCCCAATATCTCCTGAGGCCTTCAACATTTCGGCAGTCAACTGCTTAAAATATTTTTCCCTTCCATAAACGCCAAAGAGACGCTAGAATATGTATAAATACAGACATTTCACTAGTGTGATGCCTGAGTGGTCAACATTACTGACTGCGAAGCTGCCGGCCCATTTGAATCCTGGTGCAGGCAGCTAGAGTCACTCGACTCAGGTGCCCGATGCTCATCTACCCTTCATGGGTTAGAAGGTAAAATGAGTACCTAGGTTAACACCTACAGGAGTGATCTGGATGATGCAGTGGCAATGTATCCTAGGACATCAGGTGAATAATCCACCACAGATTCAAAGGCCTATGATACAGAGATAAGCACTGCAGCTAAGCACCTCATGGTGTCTGCCCCCACCTTTACTGTACTATATTGTAACCCTTTAGTCAGAACACACGAATGAACTATAGCAGTTGCCTTGCTAACACATGACGAAGACAGACAGTTCTACTCCTTCCAGATGAGGCTTGAGAATCTTGAAGGCAAGGAATCTGCAGGGTTAAGGAACACCTCTTTCTGAGTTTGAGAACTGATCTGTCCCTACACACATGGGTATAAGTGAAAGAAGAATCTGTAGTTTATATGGAAACTCATTATGTTGGAGCAGCAGTACCTGTGAGTAAGAGATGTTCCACAGTGTATAGAACTGAACTAAAAATACAGTACACATGGACATATTGTACTGCAGCACCCAACTGAGCCTCTGCTCTTGGATGGAATTCAACCAAAGTCAAGATGACTAACAGACAAATGCACTAAACCCCAACCACCTGAGACTCTAAGAAACTAGAAAGTACTCAGAGAGCACACACCTCCACCAACGCCAACAAAATTTTGTGGTTTACTGCCATAATTCCTTTCCTACCAGATGCACACTTTTGTGGTCTCACATAATCATTTAATTCTACAGTCTTAGTCCAACCTGTTAAACAATTTTGGAGAATGCATACTCCTGCCAATGACAATGAAATTTATGATTTCCTATATCCAGATCCAGCTCAAATAAGAGTCTTATCAAATTTTCCTTGACCCAATGCCCACCTATTCAACAAATTTCACTGTAATCCAGTGACTTGTACACAAACAGGCACACATAAATACATTATCTCCTACTTCCTTGGAAGTACTGTATAAAAAATATATGTATATAATAATTTATATGGCTTACACGTATCGAAAAATTTAAAGTATTAGCACATTTCTGAGATTTTTTCTTAACCCCCTGAACACCACAAAAATCATGTAAGGGCTTTTGACTGGCTAAAAGAGAACTCTGCTACAGTATTTGGGTGAGGGAAGCCCCTCAAACTGAACAGGTCAAGGTTCTAAAGCCTTTACTTCTGAGACTCACTGCTCTTTTTTTTGTGTGTGTGTGTGTCCAACCTTGGGCATAGGCTTCATAGCCTGCTATCAAGGCCCAACAGTCCTACATACCATACACCTTCACATGTCACATGTCACCATAGTCCGCCTCTCTCAACCAGGCAGTGAATATTTCAGTTCTTGCCTGATTACCCTCTCCCAAGATTTTTTCTTTCTTTTTTTCATTGCTATATGCCATACTGAGAGTCCATCATTGAAACTGTTTCCCTCTGTCTGTGTTTCCTACTGCCTATGATCTTCAGTCTTTCAATCGCAGTGTGTCTGGGCGTCTCAAAATGAACGGATTTTGAATTTGGTTCTCTGTTATCTTGTTTCTGTCTTTTTCTGAAGGGAACAATCTTGCAGGCCCCTGGCCTTTGGTTCCTTCTTTCTTTCCTATAAAAAAAAAAGGGGGGGGGGGAAATGTAAAGCCCAGTTCCTTCCGCATTCAGCACAACACAGAACATGATTTAAAAACTTTAAGGCAGGTTGGAAAAAAATAAGATTTTTTTTTAATTTTAAAAAAATTGATTTTTTTTTTAATTTAAATAAGATTTTGTGAAAATCTGTGATTTTTTTCTTTTTCCCAACCCTGTTTGTGCCTTTGGGAATTCTGTCAAAAGAGTACCATACTGGGTCATTTTTCCTCCCACTTGCTGCAGTGCATCCATTAGGCATAATTATATATCACTGTTCAAATAAACTGACTTATAAAACTGAAAACAATAATGTGAATGGGAAGTGGGATTAAGGCAGTGCACCACAGGATAGCACTTTATTGGTATGGGGGAGGTTACTCACACTGTTCAATACTGAAGAAAGTTGCCAACTTGTCTTTTATATTTTATCAAATTAGGATCATAATCATTAGATTGAATCATGTTACTGTGTATGCAAAGAAGAGTTTACTTCATATGTTAACATGAAGGATAATCACATTTATTGTTATTATCAAAGAGCCTTCTTTCCTATGTTTTTAAAAATTTGCCTTGTAACAGAAGGCAATCACTGACGCCTCACTTGATCAAGATCAGTATATACGGGAAGAGTACAGGCCAAGCAGACTTGATGCATCTGTTCAATACACATCCATCATATTCTCTGTCTTCTTCATTTTTATTGTATTTACATTAAAAAAAATCCATTTTGATTTAAATAATGATTTTTTTCACTGATTAAAATTGATTTAAATCACATGATTTAAATAATTTAAATCATAATAACCCCGCTTTTTGCTTGTATTATAAGCTCCAAAAGAAATTGAGAGTACTGGTATGATTAGAGCATATTTCTGAAGATTAAAAGAAAATACAGTAACTGCACACTGTGCAAAAAAATCTCGACCTAATCAAATCAAATAAAATCATATTGTCGTGGTTCCTCTTATGGGATAATCATACTGAGGCTGGGCATGGTACAGATGGTATCTTCTATGGACTGAAAGGTAAACCAAGTGCCAAAACTTGCCATGACCGGAAAGTGGTCTTGTCCGGATAGTGGCCCTGAAGCTCCCGCACCGGTCATTTATGACCCTAACCTAACCAAAATCAGAAAACCACCTACCTACATCCCTACCGGACATGCATAGCACTTATTTAAGTCCCCTTTCACATAAATAATGCACACAAAGCATGAATTAATTGAATTTTAACCAAAAAATGATGATTTTGAGGTGAGTAAGGCATAGATGCTCACAACTTGCCACCATAGTGTAAGTAAGTATCGGATATGGAAATCACTATAAAAATCACCCTTTCTCACTTCCTATGCACTAAAATCATGAACACAAAGCATGAATTCATTTTATTTTAACCCCAAAAGGATGAATCTGAGTTAAGTAAGGCATAGGTGTTCACTGAGTTGACAGCTTAGTGTAAGTAAGTATCAGACGTGGCAGCCACTATGAAAATCATCTTTTCTCACATCTTATGCACTATAATATTGGATATTACAGTAAATGATGTAAACTGTTACCATAAAAATGGTCAATAAGAGTTAGGTATGGCAAAAGTGTTCACCAGAATACAGCATGCTGAAAGTAAGTACCGGACATGAAATTCACTGGCATTCACCTTTTTCACAGCTGGTGCACTAAAATAATGAACACAAACCATGAATTCATTTAATTTTAACCCAAAAAGGATGAATTTGAGGTAAGTTAGGCACAGCTGTTCACTGAGTTAGCAGCTTAGTTTACGTACCAGACATGAAAATCAATGGCATTCACCTTTTTCACAGCTGGTGCACTAAAATAATGAACACAAAGCATGAATTCATTTACATTTAACCCAAAAGGATGAATTTGAGGTAAGTTAGGCATAGCTGTTCACTGAGTTGGCAGCTTAGTTTAGGTACCAGACATGAAAATCAATGGCATTCACCTTTTTCACAGCTGGTGCACTTCAATACTAGTGGTAACCATGCATGAAAAAATAAATTGAAAGCAGGAAATTATTATTTATATTTATGGGAATTTTTTATCACTTTACAGCATGCTGAAAACAAGTTAGACATGAAAATCATTATGGAAATCATCTTTCACACACAGTCTATGCATGAGATTAATGATATTGGAAGAACAAAACAAGGAATTTTGATGAAGTTACGGTACTTACGAGAATGATGCTGCCGTCCTGATGTATAACCCGCTCCGTCCTCCCAGACTCTGACAGTATGAAGGTGCAACTGAGGCACCTGCAGGAATTCATAGAATCCTTGGCAATTCCGCTTCACTTTACTCTCACCAGCACTTTCCACAACATTTCCTTTCCCATAATAACAAAATCTAGCATCACATCACTTCAGTGCACTGTACAGTACATCACTTCACATAACTGTAAATTCCCATGTGGTCTAGTGACTGGTGACGAGTCCTGGAGAATTTAGTTGCTGTCAGAGTTCGAGATTAGCTGACGGAGGCGGCGTAGGGGCTCCTTGGTGGGACGTGGTGATACGCTATCCACTGCAGAGGACTCTGAAGACAGCCGCAAACTCACATCCAGTGGTGACTCCGCAGTGCCCGATGTGCTGGGTTGTGGCTCGGAGATAGAAGGCCTGTCTTGGTGAGGCAATGGTGTGGAGTGAGGGCTGAGCATGGCGGGGATGACGGGCCTGAAAAAACTGTCAATGGTTGATTGACTCAAGCAACAATGATTCTGACGATTAATGATGCGCTGCCTGAAAACTCACACTTCCTCCACAAGTCCCAAGGGCCCCATCTCCCTGTTGCAGTCCGGGTGTTCAAGGTAGTCAAGGACGAACTCCACATGTTCCCGGAGTGCGCTCAGCTTGGGGATGGCTGGAGCAGCGACGAGCCGTGAAGAGTCCGCATCATCGTCACTGTCCTTGTCGGAATCTTCCTGCTGGGTACTCGTACCGGCAACAGAGGATGCGATCTCGATATCAGACATGATCTGATACCCTGGATCACCCTCGTCGTCATCCAACCACTCATGCATTTCGTTGACATCCACATTGTCTCCACCCGCACGAAGCCTTGCATGGAAGTCATCCACCTCAAAACCTAGGAAATCGTGCACCACATCACTTCCATGAAGCAGACGAGACCAACCATTTTCTAGAGTCTTGACAGAGACTTCCTTCCATGCACTGGCCCAATTGTAGATAGTAGACTTGAGGTTGTAGCGGCGAAGGTTTTGGACAGTTTGATGTCCTCGCATGTCTCGTCCTTCCCTGCGATCGTCCTCGTCCTCGTAGACACCTCGTCCAAAAACCTCCATCGGTAGAGCCTCTTCGCTGCCACAATCACTCCCGGGTCCATTGGTTGGATGAGAGCAGTCGTATTAGGTGGCAAAAACAGACACCTAATGCAGCCATTTTCAGCCACCAACTCCTTTTCAGACGGATGCGCAGGTGCATTGTCTAGAATCAGAAGGGCCTTTACCTGGTTGCATGGGATTTTCAGTGTCTCTGTCTGATAATGTATGACCTCCTTGACAAAGTGTTGGTGAAACCAATCTCTAAAGATCTTGGTTGTGAACCAAGCCTTCAGAGAATGATACCACATGACAGGAAGGACATCCATTAACCCACAAAGGCACTGAGGCTGCTTTGCACGTCCAACAATAACGGGCTTAAGCGGGTGCATGCCGTTAGCATTGGCACAGCACAAAGCAGACACCCATTGCTTGAAGAGCTTGGGGCCAGGTATACACTTCTCTGTCTCCTCAGCGAGTGTGTTTGTGGGCACTGAACGATAGAAGAGGCCAGTTTCGTCAGCGTTGTAGACTTGACCGAGAGTGAGGCCCTCCCTGTCAATCAAGCCCTTCACCTTCTGCCAAAACTCTTCTATTCCCTCGTCGTTGGTGTCCAGAGCTTCACCGTGGGCCTTACGATGGGTAAGTCCGTGCTGTAACTTGAACGCAAAGAGCCAACCTTCAGATGCCTTGAAGTCTCGGGTGTTGTGCAGCCTTGCGAACTTCTCGGCAGCAGCTTTCAGCTCCGTTCCACGTACCAACACACCAGCAGCACGTTGTTGTCGATACCAGATGAGCGTGGAACAGTCAATGTCTGCATACTTAGGAGTAAACATCATCTTCCTCTCCACGTTTCGTCTGGTTTTCGAAGCGAAATCAGCCGTATACTGGTTTAGTTTGTCTTGGGACCTCTTGATATCAAACAAAGTAGAGCGAAGGAGGTTGAACTCACGTAGAATCCGTGATGTCAGCCACCCGGCGTCCACCTTCTCCAATATCTCCAGCTTCTTCTCCAGAGTCATCACCACTCACTTCCTCTTCTCCAGTGGTGAGGCCATCATCACACACACAATGAAGAAGGTGCAGAGCAGTAGTAAGCCCTGCAGGAGGTAGGGAATCACCACAAAAACAAGCACTTCAGGAGCCATGACGAGGGCATTTTCATGAACCAGCAGCTGAGTGGGAAATGAGACCAGAGAGAGGCTGGAGGCGCAAAAACACAGCTGGTCGGTGCGTGGGGGAAATTCAAATTGACACAATTAAAAAAAAATTGAATTTTTGTTGGATTTTTTCAAATTTTTGGGCATTTTGGGTTTCAGTCATCAGCCTGCGATGTCCGGACAGTGAGGTAACCGGATAGTGGTCGTCCGGATAGTAGAGAGATTACTGTAATTACTTCTGAAGAGTTGCTGGCAATTGTCAGGAAGAGAAAACAGATGTGCAGCAGAATTTGCAAAAATGTGTGAGTCTCAGGCTTATCACCTCACTTTACATGTGACTGAGATTCCTGCCTAAGAGTGACAACTGTGTGGCTATATTCGTTTTTTTTTTATTGTGGTGAAGATGCACTTGACAGGTTGGTGATGACTGGCTGAATGCAACATATCCAAATAACATCATTGTATTTGCATTAGTCATTAAGTTTCAATTCACATTACCAGTATTTATTTGAAATATAACGATGTTACTCGGATGTTGCATTCAGCAAGTCATCACCAGCCTGTCAAGTGCAACTTCACTTTCATTACAAAAAAAAAAAAAAAAACCAGTATACTGTAGTTACCAAGCTTGCTGCCATACTTCACTTCTATGGCAGTACAATTACCTCCATACAGGCTAAAGGTGGCCAACCATCTACAATAGGGTACATCAAAAATTTGTATGTGGCCATTCCAACTGAAGAATACGGTATGTAAGGTGGCATAATTTCATGACCTCATGGGCTTTTTTTTTGGTATCTTCAAAATCCTGACAAAATACCAGTACACTGTACAGTATAAATATAGGCTATACTGTGTAAAAATCCAACCAAGCCTCGAAAAACACAAAGTCCTATTTTCATGTGATGTGTGAGATTTCTTTTTTCCCTTCTGCTGGAAACAGCTAACTTTTTGTCTTTCTCTTTTATATTCTAGTTTCCCACCAGGTCCCCATACTCAACAGGTATAAGGTTGGGGAGTGGGGGGATACATTTCGAACACTGGTCATTTCCAGCAGAAATCAATGTTAATTTTGATCAAATCATTAAAAAGGGAAAAAAGGTAAATTTTTGCCTTCACACCAAACTCATGCCGGGAAAAACCAAAAGGCCTACGCTATTATATCTACAGTTCAATGCCTTTTTTTTTTTTTTTTTTTTAAGCATCCCATGGAAAGTAACCATTTCCAAAATAATAAACTAACATTTTACAAAAGGTCAGTAGTGCACCTTCCATTTTTTTGGTACCTGGAATGAATACTAAATTTAATTAATCTGTCCAAAAATAAAATCCATGTTTTGGCAATAAACCAACCTAGTTCTATATCACCTACAGTAATCATAACCTAGCCATAATACTGTACTGTACATATATGTCTTGAAGAACAAGGGAAAATGGTGGCCTACAAATAAGATAACATGTCCAAACAACTCACATTCTAATGGAATTTAAATTGCTCTATGGGGTATGTGTAAACAAATGTGGCTCAGAATTAAAAGCCCTATAATTTAGGCATACTGGTTTTCCCAGCTTGAGTCTGGTGTAAAGAAAAAGAAAAAGGAAAAAAATTAACCACCATTTCAAAGACATGCTGAAACTAGTGGGACACTCATTGGGGTGCATCTCTCTGACAAGGGCAACATAATTTCCAAAACACTCTTCATAATGGGTTAGATTTTCTCACCATTGATTAGGGTTTCACAAAAAGTATTTTCCAGATCCAGAATCTGTAATACGATCAAGAGCGCTCTCAAAAGTTAATTGATTGTTCCCTGGGACATGATCTGCCCACCATATTTGGTCCAAACCTCTCATTTTGTTTTCAAGTATATAATATTGCTAACAGACGAACTAACGCACATCAGTATCAAAAATTAATCGACTGTTTCCCGGGACATGGACTATCTACCCACCAAAGTTGGTCTGCTAAAGGTGGCATCACACCAAGACAAAAGTGGCTAACATGCAAGCCAGTTTTGTAAGCCGCTAGCCAAACTGACCCACGGTGAGCGAGATTTCGCTTGCAAGGCGAAATGGATAACAATTTTTGCTTACAGCTTGTTGGTGGGATCAGAACTCAAATGAGCCTTATATTAGTTTTGTAACTGGTGAGAAAATATTCTGTCATTCACAGAAGAAAACTTTAACTAAAATTGCTAAGTATAATTCAATACTTGTGGTTTTTATTAATTTCTGTTTTTTTCCTGAGACATGAAATAATATTTGGACACTCGGGTGACCAGCCGAGGAGTCAGTCTGTTTTGTTTCCAAACAAGTGGAAAGCAGATTGTGACCAATATTCAATATGGATCCTGTGGCAAGGAAAACTCTAGCAGACTGCCTTGTGGTTCTGGAGTTGCTGAAGTATGTGCAGCAGATGCAGAAACTAAGGAAAAGGGAATGGTAGTCTGTGGTGGTTTGTTTACAAATGATCTTGAGGTGCCAAGGCAGATGACACTAAGTTGTTTTGGCTCGCAAAAACAGTGTGTGCCAGCAACTCGACTTTGCTAGCCATTTTGCCTTACAAAAGCCACTTTTGGCCTAGTGTGATGCCGCCTTAACAGACACACAAATTGAGGTGAAAACATTCTCTCCTTGTCAGAAAGAACAAGAAATACCTTTGTACTGACTTGGGTTATGTTTGGGTGGGCTTCAGCATCTCCATCACAAAATATCAGAAGGATGTATACAAGTGGAAAGAAATCTGATGAACATCAAAGGAACAATGATAACAGGAACCAACCACCCTACTGAGAAAAAATACATGACCTAGAAAAAATACGACACAGCTACTAAGATATGTCACTTACAAGCATTTCTGTCCCAACAACCTTACCACGCCAGGAATAAAAATTCCACAGCTACTACCTAGGCTGAACCTAAAACTGAAGCCAAAAGATGAAACCCCCATTACAGTAATAACAGGGCCCCATTCTGAACCTCTCAACTTTCTAACATTAAAGTAAAGTATGGCAGAAAAAATGATATGAAGAATCAACCAACTCCGTCTTAACCAACACTACCCAAAAATAATCAGTAGAATACAAGGCCGTAGCATACACTACGAATTCCTCGAAATTCCCGTGTCGAAATACCATGAGAAACTTTTTACCTTAATTTATATAGAGTACCGTATACAGTCCTCCTCAAACATGTACTTTGACGGAACACAATATAAGCCACAATGTTTAATCTCTGAGAGTAAACAGGTAAGTGCGCCTCAAGACCCTCCCTCTGTGCTAACCCTGAACACAAACAGCTGATGACTGTATCACTGAAAACAAAGTGTCAAACCCCTCTATTTAATTGCTCCCTTATATCAACCATCAATTCACATATGCTATACGGCCAAGAGAATCTTTCTCACAACTGGTTCTTAATATCTAAGATGAGGATCAGTATACTCACCTAGAAAATGGACAAAAGGCGAGAACTAGATGAACAAGGACGTACGCCTGCTAGTCAATATGGCGTCTGTCACTGCGCAGTCACGGGAGCAGTTACGTCATGGCGGTAAACACGGCTACAATAAACCGACTTTCCTTGTTTTTGAGATGACAGTAGCCTATAGGATAAGTCATGCTGTAATTCTTGTTTGATCTAAAATCTTTTCATACCCTAAAAAGTTAAAGAACTATCAAATGTACATGAGACACGGGCTAACATCCAAATACATTCCATGTTCTTCATTCCGCTTGAATTTCTTTGAACAGTGTATTGCCACGTCAGATTGATTGTTTTCTTATATTTCCATACCAAACTTTGGAATATAAGATAGGAAGACAAGTATTAAAACAAACGATCCTCGGTCGTCGCGTTTATTATTGGAACCCGGGCCGTGTCTGACTGAGGGCGACCTTGACTTGGACTTCGTGCCCATCTTTAATTTATTGCATATTTATTTCCATTGAATAATATTAATGCGGGGCAGATCATAGGTATTTGATATGTGAATGCATAAAGTGATCCCTAAATATGTTTTAGCCAAAGCACATGGTTTACAAGTAGGTAATAAAAACTGGAAGCGAAAATGCAACCTTGTGATACTCCCATATACTGCTCCCGGACCCATATTATATAATGTATGTCAGTCATTGTTGAACTATGTAGGGTAATATAGTTCGCCCTACGTAATGTGCGTCCTGCAAAATTTTACGAAAACGGAGTGACAGGAATGTTGTGTTGTAAAGGTATATAGTACTGTACGCCATTTCAAGTTAATAGTAAATTATCATAATTCTAAATGCATAGGATAAAGAAAATGGACACAGGTTCCACGCCATGCCGTTATATGGTTACCACCCACCGTCGTAAATGGTTTTGTGGGTTTCAGGAATATAGGCATGACGCTTGGGGCAGAGCCACCAGAAGGGGAAAGAAGTGTAATAAAAAGCGACAGGAAGGAATGGGAGAAATAACAAAGGAGGGCAGACAAGAGATACCATGGATCAGGGTGAAGTAGGGAACACAAAAATCTTCATCAAGCGCGGGGATGATGGTTGCTATCACCTACCATTATCAATGGCCTACAGGAAAAATACAAACAGGATAATGTTAGCGCTCTTGTGGAAGTAGGGAACACAGAAATCAACATTAAGTGAGGGGATGATGGTTGCTATCACCAACCACCATCAATGCCCCACAGGAAAAATACAAACAGGATAATGTTAAGGTTCTTGTGCACTTATGGGTATTTCTATGCATATTATTGGCAACAAGATGGATTACACCTCAATACTGAAATGATAAATCTTTGAAAGATATTTAATATTCATATCCAAGAACTGCCTGAATACTGCAAAACTATCAGTTTGAGAGAATCAGCTGGGTCTGAAACTAGTAACATTCCAGATTGAATACAGTATATACAGGGTGTCCATAAAGTCTCTTTACAAAGGGGTTCATTTAACAGTACCTTAACTCAACATCTTTCATCAACAGGGTTACCTTAAATACAGGGTGAGGAGTAGCAACATCCAGACAGCAGGTACCTGTATTTCAGGTACCCTGTTGATGAAAGATGTTAAAGTACTGTTAAATGAACCCCTTTGTAAAGAGACTTAATGGATACCCAGTACTTTTAGTATGAGATTCAATAAGTCTATCAAACCAACACATACAGGTCATGACAAAAAGATGTATTCACCTGTTGACAATGCTGCCACTTTCAGGTCAGTGTTTCAAGTAATGAAAAAAAGACATGCAAATAATTGTGTTCTTTGCCTTTTGGTTAAAATCCAAAAGGTCTGTTGCTTACCTGTGTTGATAATCCTTGAGGAGGAAGGGAAACCTTACAAGTGGTGCTATCCTGTCAGTGTGGTCAAATGCTGGGAACTGGTGGTGTTTCTTTTCAACCCCTTGAATCCTATCTATGTATTCAATCTCCTTTTCTTAAGACAATTTTATTCAACTTTGAAATTATCTTTAGTAGTGAAGAGGTCTATGAAGGCTATAACTAGCCATTCCAGTTCAAAAGGTATATCCTAAGCTGAATAAAACTGCCACAGTGCAAGAATACAAAATAATGAAAAACATCAGTGAAAAGGTTAATTTTTTTTTTTAATAATCATCCAGTTTTGAAATAATAACCAGCAGTTGCAGTATATACGTAATAATGATTATTACTTAAGTACTGTATTTTACTTTTATTTCTTTGACATTCCTGTTTTATCCTGGCAATGCTAGATTATTTTATTCACCCTAGGCAAGACAGAATAAGCATAAAAACTTTGGTTACCATTTTCTTTCATTCATTCATCATCTAATCCTATGCTGCTCCACGAGGAGCGTAGGAGCCCGGGGTTGGGCAAGTTGGTCCTGACATTTGAGGTGAGTGTGACCAGCCTCACTCATCCCTGACTGGCATTACGTGAGCAATAATCCCCAACCACTCCTTGGGTATAAACCTCCATAGGCTCAATCCCATTGGAGTGCCTTAATTACCCACTAAACCACCACGTGCAATAAAATGGTTATAATGGTTACCACCCAGCATAGTAAATGGTTTGCTGGTGTACAGGAAACCATTTTGGCTTGTCTCTCAGTGCAGAGCCACTTGGAGACAGAGGAGGAAAAAATGAAGGAAAGAAAGAAGAGGAAGGAAGGAAAACGGGAAAGGGCAGTCACCTGAGGCAGCACTACACTAAGTGGATGGTGGGTGCCCTTACCTTTTTTCTTTTAACCTCCCTTTATAAAAATTATGAAGAGGTCATAAGAAGAATCAATCAGACCACTACCATTTATTGATGTATGTCTGTACCTACAATTTCTTAAAATTAAGTGAAGCAAGTTATTATTGTGGGAGAATACTGTAACTATAGCAATCAAAACAATAATGGTAGAAATTCTGACAAAATGATTAAGTGCATGATGTAGCAATATCAGTCTTGTAACATATGCTGTATTACATAACACCTCAAGCTTTAAAAAACAGGGCCCACATTAGGGTAACATGCAGCATCAGAACCCAAGTGAATTCCACAACTAGATTCTGACCTTTGTGCCACGATGGCTTATCTCACGACATACTGACCCCTTCAAGCAACTCATTACCTAACAGCAAAAGCATCTCATCCCATATCTACCCCCTTCTGGGTATGCATCCAAGGGTATGCAACTGAAGTTCAGTACACCGGAGGGTACTTTACATAACTAACCTTCCCTTCCTTCCAAACATGAAGGAGAAATAAATTAAATAAATCCTGATGGTAAGATCCATGTGTATACAGTAACTGCATAATCTGGTATTCACAGACATGGACCATTCCTTGACCCACTCTGTACTGCAACTTTGTCTCCTCCCCTCCCCCCCCAATGCTACCTGCAGATGAATTTATTAAACCTGGTAAAGACTTTCTTGTATTGAAAGGTACAATAAAGCCACTGTTTAGGTTATTCAACTAAGGAGAGATGTCTTGAATGGAAAGGGTTAACCACCAGCATCAACCAGTAACTCCATCACTTACTGAATGTGTGTCACCTGGGACCAAATACATGACGAGATAGCCACTATCAACTTATACAAATTACTACAAGGCAACTCAGTTAATGAGTATCTGGATATTGATAAATTACAAAAAAGCCAGGTGTGACCAAGATTTACGCCAATTTTGGGATCACACTCTTGATTCACGGCAATAAATAACTTAGCTATAAAATTATGATGATAGCTTATAACTTAGCTATAAAATTATGATGATAGCTAAGTGCTTCAAAATTATCTAATGCTTCTTAACTCCTGTACTCTGCACAACTACAAAATAATATAATAAAATTCAAGGCAAATCATTTAATATAAACATCAACACCAGAATACAGGAATGCAACTGATCACATCACCTGCACAGCACTAATGAGTACTTGGCTAATAACTTCAACTTTTGTCGAGACACTGACAAGGAGCCTACACACGGTGGCACTGTGTCCCCTCCATAGATTGAAGCAACTGCTGCATCTACACACAAAATAAACCTCATTATTCCGTGCAACTTGTCATGGTGAAGGACCTGATCCAACCCTGGCAAGGGAGTCTACCAGAAGTAGGGTCGCAGCTCCCTGCACAATGTACGTACAGTACTTACTGTACCAGCAGGAAAACCCTGCAAAAGAAGCTGCTTACCTGTTGCCAAAGCATCTAATCAGCCAGACAGACTAAAGTTAAGTAACAACAACAACTTTTGTTGACCATATCCCATAGGAAATTACATTTGAATCAATCTTTATACAATGCAGCAACAGTAGTCCTACATAAATACATACCACTGACAACTAAAACGAAATAAAATTTGACTGGAAACATATAAATAATGTTAACTGAATGGTTTTCTCTTAATATCTGCGACATTACTCTGCTAACACAGATGAGAAGACCTTAGATCTTCAAATTCTTTAACCGGTCACCATAATACCATCACAAAGTACTCAATGATTATGTAAAACATGTCAGCTAAATACTGAAATCAAAGCTACTGCCTGTGCAGTGATAAGGACTGTCATACAAGTTACCAATTTATAGCCCAACCATTTCCTCACAAGATTCCACAGCATATACAAAAATATAAAATGCTTGAAATCCTCATATCCAATCACTCATAATCTGAAAGTGCTAATAATCACCAGATCACAAACACTGTTTCCATCACCAAAAATTACCACCACATACTTCCATGCTGATGTTATGCTTATGCCTAATTCTGTTTTCACCTCTAGCTCACAAGGAGCCAGATTTAGTTTTTGCTCTTTCCTCATGTCTCTCCACAACTGAAATCATGATGCAAGAATGGAGTGTAAATAATCCATTAAAACAATGAAGGTTAGGTTTTGCTGTAGGAAATATCAGCAGTAAAGACAATACAAAAGGCACACATCAGTAAGAACTGTAGCTTTGAAAAAGAATAATATACACAAAAATATCCAGTATTCTATGAGTTTAAATCAAGGGATGGAAAATGACAGATGTAATTAAGTGGATCATATTACTCCTGTAAGAACTCTAAAATAAGATACCAGTATGGTAATAAGAGATTAACTTAGCGGCGAACAGTAGTCCACCCTTCTTCATCTGGTTCTTCTCGAGGTGGTCGTTGTTTCTCTTCTCTTGGGAGTGGGTCATCTCGTTTTCCATCGTCACGGGAACGCCAAGGGTTGCCAGCAGGGCGCCTCTCGTCTCCTCCTCGCCTTTCATCACCTCCTCCACGACGTTCATCTGGGCCCCCTGGTCGCCTATCTCGAGGGCCTTCATCTTGCCGAGGTCTATTTACAGAATGCAATGAATGCTCAATGAATCTATGAAAATCAGCAGAAATTGTCAATGGCTGACAAATGTTACCTTGCTCCTAATAAGGCAGCAAACTATAAATACAGGTAACAATACATAGTGTTCTCATAAAGCACAACAGATCATAAAACTGTTCCCTTTTGCAGCAACCATCTCCTTTAACTAGTTCACTGAAAACAGGTGAAATATCTTCACACACAAATATGGTAGAAGTGTCATCTACATGTTTTAAAAATTTGAAAACCTCAGGGAACATCACTTTGGGCAAGGTTTTGAAGAGATATACTGTGAATGTGTACTACACTGGTAAACCATTTTATAGTCAACTGAGGACCATGCTCCATCTACTAATTTTTTAGTTCAAATAGTACCTCCTGCTGAATTAACAATATCCACTGTACTGGATATGGTAGAACAGACCTTTACAACAAAATTCGTCATTACATAGTCATCAAATTTAATGTGATAAATTTGGAATTAATGTACAACAAACCAGTACAGTACTAGTCAAATGTACTGATAGGAATTAAAATTTGCTTCACTGTTCACAACCTCATGTGTATGTAAGATTTACTAATTGCTAAGTTACTTACATGTCAAAGTGTATCTAAAAAGTAAGTATACCTGAATCAACTTTTACCTGTCCCTGAGAGGAGGAGGACCAGCTGAACGCCATGAACCTCCTTCATCAGCACGTGAGGGGCCACGGTCAGGACCGCCTCTCCTGTCATCCATGTCCATGCGCCGCCCTCCAAATCGGTCATCACGGCCCATATCCCTCCGACCACCAAATTCACGGTCTCTGCCAAAATCTCTGTCCCGGTCACGACCAAAATCTCTGTCTCCCCTGCTAAACTCACGGTCACCCCCTCGACTGCCAAAATCACGGTCACCACCTCGGCCAAAGTCCTGGTCACGGTCACCACCTCGACCAAAATCACGATCACGATCTCTATCACTCCTGTTGCCAAAATCACGGTCTCTGGGTGGTCCCCTGCGCCAGCCACTATCACCATCCCTGTCCCTGTAACACATGACATAAGCTCATTGCCCAACATAACACTACATACAGTACAGTATGACAGATTTTTTTTTTTTTTTTTTGCTAACAGGTCTACAGTAGATCAAATGAAGACTGCATATTAGTTTTATTACAACACAGTATATACAATATAAATAAATACATATATATAAATAAACAACAAACAAAACTGGTAATTCAAATGGTGAAGAGAAAAAAATAATACAAAATATAAAACACCAAAAATGCAAATCCTACCAAAGTGTCAGCTTTGAGCCCCTAGACCTCAAAGAAATAATGTGAGACTGGTTATTACTTAAAACTGTCACAATGCTTGAATGAATGTACAGACCACCATGAGCAATAATTCACTGACAATCCACCAACACTGTGTCCTGCCTTTGATGTCTCTCATTCCTCCCAAAACAACAGAGCAAACTTTCTTCTCATACTCCTTTGTTTTGTCCTTCATATAAATATCCTATAAAAATGTTCATGTAGCTAACAGCTGGAAAGAAGTCTGCAAACTTTTACTCATGGTTGTACAGTCCACATACATACCTATCATCTCTACTGCCAAAGTTGCCTCTCTCATCTCTGCTTCCAAAGCGATCATCTCTGTCTCGGGCAAACCGATCATCCCGATCTCTACCAAAGCGGTCACTATCCCTGTCTCGAGCAAAGCGGTCATTATCCCTGTCACGGGCAAAGCGGTCACCATCTCTGTCCCACCCGAAACGATCATCTCTGTCCCGTCCAAAGCGGTCACTATCTCTATCCCGTCCAAAACGGTCACCATCTCTGTCCCTGCTAAAGCCACTCGACCGCTCCTCTCTCTCTCGTCTAATATCTCTCGGAGGGTCTTCACGTCTGCTGTCTCTATTGCCCCGGTCCCTGGATGGCACCACTGGCTCCTCCTGGCGAATATCTTTGTTGCCATGATCCCTAGGCGGTGGCGGTGGTGGTGTCCCCTCATCTTCATTGTTCTTAGGAGAATCATCATCCTTGCGTCGCCAAACGTCAAGCTTCTCTCGCTGCTTTTCACGCCAGGATCCTGAAATGAACAGTGCGCAAGGTGATATATCTGTGGCTTATTGGAGTTTCGACATGTATTTCTGAACACATTTTGAAGTTATGGGTTACTCAGAATGAGTGCATGTACTGTATGTTATACTAATGGAAACTGTATAACAGAAATTTCCTCACACAGACCACTACAGGTAACAGTGTTACCTACATTAACTCCTAAACCGCGGGGTTGTGTGAGGCGGTCCTGGCACTTCCAGCCAGTGGCAATTCGCGCTCTGACTTATTTTTTTTATAAAATATAGGCCCAAACTAGCCTGAGTGATATAAACAGCACTCAGGACTCTCCCACATTTTTTCATATATATATTTATATTTTGAAGGCCCCAGCTAATTAAAAAGAAAACAGACGCACCCAACTGACATCCCACGGCTCGAGCCATCGCCACCGAGCGTCATGAAAGTGACGGCCCGCCGTTAAGTGGTTATGGAAATGTTTATTTTACAGTTCAGTTATGAACAGCACTGTTAGGATATAAACCACCACTTGATAAATGATAAATGAGTGCCTGTGCATGCGCGCGCACACACACGCACACGCACACACACCCACACCCACAGAGGCGTTTAGTCAAATAACGACAAATGTGCCAAATCAATATTTTGAGATAAAGTGTTAAAAATTTTTGTTGCAACTCATTAACCAGTAGCCCTTCAATAAACAATCAAGAAATAGCTAGTAAAATACTCTAAGACACATGAATAAAGTACAAAATATGTGATACCAGGTTATAATGCTATTCAGATATTAACCCCATACCATAGTACCTGTATGAAAAAAAAAATAATCATAATAATGATAATTTAAAAATAACAAAAATGAAAAAAAGGACAATCACCAAGCCATGTACAGTAGTGCTGCATGTATTTAAGTGCTGTAGGGGGGGGGTGAGGGTGAACAGTAGTCCAGTATACTATCAGTCTAATGCTTTCTGTTCATCATTAACTTCTTTAAGATTAGGACCAGTGCCTCGCTTGTCAGTTTTCACTGATCCAGTTACAGTCACTTTTTCAAGTACACTCGACCCTCCATTTCCCGGACTAAAAAGGGGGGAGACCAGTCCGGGAACCCCAAAAGTCCGGCCTCACATACCTTTTCCCGGGCTTTTACCATACAGTACTTCGTCTGAATTCTCCAACACTGTCCGGCAATTATTCCAATATTCTAAAGCATCCTGGAATGTAGGCTACCTATACCAACATAACTAACATACACAGTACATAAAATAATAACAGAGACAAACAATAATAATAACATTGACACAACAGCAGTATTTTGCTAGCTACAACCCAAAGAATGGTTGGTCAGACAGTTGTTGACGAGAGTGTGAAGGACATGATAGAAGATCAGAAAGCTCAGTAAAAAGAGGAAAATGAACAAGTAATGGAACACCACAAAGTAAGCCAACCACTCATCAGCTGACTGAGATACAAACACACAATCACCGAATGTGATCTCGATCTTGGACTGAATCGGCAATTTTAATTGGAAAATGTTTTAATCTTTATCACCATATAGGTTTGCACACCTAATTAACTGAAATCCAGTCAAAAATTTATGCTTATTTTAAGTATTAATAGCAAATCAGGATTCAGAGTGAAAATTTCTTAAAGTCAGCAGAAGTGTTTTGCCTCTAGCCTAACAACTCGCATTGACAGACTATTGCTTTGTATATACAGTAATCTCTCTACTATCCGGACGACCACTATCCGGTTACATCACTATTGGGAAATCGTGGGCTAATGGGGAAAAAAAAAAAATCCCCCGACCGCATCAGTTTGAATTTCCCGCTTGCACCGACTAGCTCCCTTCCCACCCTATCCCCCCTCCTCCTAGCTCTGTCTCAACTCCCGTGAACAGTGGACGGCTGTCCAATCGTTTGTGGTATTTTCATTCTTGTTTAAATAATCAAAAGTCACAGTGCTAAGGATTAAGTGTAGTTAAACACTGGATTACTGGACATGCTTCAAGAGCAATTATGACCACTGTAAAAACCTTAGAGGTGGGGGTAAACAAGGAGTAAACAACAATCATGGACATGTAAGTAAACATTGTCAACTGCTAAAGATTTTCCATAATCACTTCTAAATCCTCATTCTCTGGTTACATTTTATTTACTTCATGCTTTGTGTCCCATATTTGAGTGCACAGGCTGTGAAAGAGGTGATTTTCTCAGTGATTACCATGTCTCTTACATATGTTCACTATCTAGTCAACTGGTGAACATTTTTGCCCAACT
The DNA here is from genome assembly GCA_018397915.1 of Birgus latro. Taxonomy (NCBI): domain Eukaryota; kingdom Metazoa; phylum Arthropoda; class Malacostraca; order Decapoda; family Coenobitidae; genus Birgus; species Birgus latro. The sequence goes on from JAGKTI010000124.1 coordinate 152,008, forward strand.
CACCTCTAAATCATAATTTTTCTGGTTACATTTTATTTATTTCATGCTTTGTGTCCCATATTTGAGTGCATAGGCTGTGAAAATGTGATTTTCTCAGTAATCATATCTCTTCCTTATGTTCATTATGTAGTCAGCTGGCAAACACCCCTGCCTTACTCACCTCAAAATCATTTTTGGGTTAAAATTCGATTAATTCATACTTTGTGTCAATTATTTATGTGAATGGGGTCTTAAATAAGTGCTATGCATGTCCGGTAGGGAGGTAGGTAGGTGGTTTTCTGATTTAGGTTAGGTTAGGCTAGGGTCATGAATGACCAGTGCTGGAACTTCAGGGCCACCATCCAGACAAGACCACTGTCCGGTCATGCCTTTGGCTCTATTACGTCGGATAGTAGAGAGACTACTGTATATCGATTTACAATGCAGATACATTTTTTTGTACTCAAAAATAAATATTTATGCAAAACAGAAGTCTGCCAAGGCATGCTGACGATCTGAAGGGGAAATATCTGCTAACACTGGTGCATTATGGCTCTGAAACCTAATTTTTTAATTAAGTTATATTAAGTACAATTTTTTTGGCAGATTTCAGATAATCAGGTGAGTATGACCCTCTGTGGAGAAAAAAATTAAAACGTTTTCCAATGAAAAGTGCCGATTCGGTATTTAGTCCCACCGAGCCGTGTGAGCTAAGTGAGTAGGAATGGATACCACTGACTTTGTCCATAAGAAAATATTTTTTATTACAGTACTTATGAGTTTTATTGTGTCCAAGCCTTGCTTGAATTTTATTGTGTTATGCAATAAATTATTTATAATGGCATTTGAGAAAGGTAAGAGGCAAATGGGATACTGCCACGAGTTAGAAGGAACTGGTGGGGTGAAGCAGGATGGTGGCCATGATGCTTTTCATATATGAAAATATCTTGTGTGTCTTACAAATGGCCTTTATCAGGTCTAAACCTTGCTAAAATTATACTGTGTTGTGCAGCAAACTGCTTATAGTTTTGTATGAGAGAATAGTGGCCGGACTTTTGTGAGAATCCTGGACTTGTACAGGCATTTGTCCAGCATCTGATAATATTGTCCAGCCTCAGCCCATGTCTGTGAAATCCGAAATCTGGGAAATCGGGGTATGGGAAATGGAGGGTTGAGTGTACAGAACGAAGTCTACACTCACCTAAACCGTGAATGCTGAGGAATGATGATCGACAAACACCATAGACAGAGGCCATGTGTACTAGAATCTATCTTGTATAGGACTTTCTTACACGTTGTGAAGAAGAATATGGCATGAAAACGTTTCCACTGGATAGACAAGTGGTGGACGAGTGTACTGCAACCTAAATCTCAATTTTTGGTATTTGGCACGTTCGTCGTAATTCGACTAAATGCCTCACATATACACACCAGGTCCAACACTGGGTGGGCATGATTTAACACCTATACCCACCTCATGAATAACAAGAACTACTTGGTTAAAAGTTCACTTACATAATAGATGCTCCTCCCTTTCAAGCTGTTTTAATACTGAGTAGCTATTACTCACTTCAAAGTTCGTAACAATTTATTTACTTCCATTTTTTTTTTTTTTTATTAACTCCTCTGCCATGAACAAGGCAGAGGAAAGCCATGTCACTTAAAGCAGTATTAAGTGAGACTACTTATTGTGTTTTATTCCCTCCCACCTCACCTTGGGCCCATCCCATCTCAACACCTGCACGCCACACACCAGATCGCTCTCCACCCTCTTCCTTTGAGTCAGTTTTGCTAGGTGCTTCTCGCTCCTCCTTGGGTACTCCTCGCCGCCAACCACTCTCCTCACGTCGCCCGGACTCCTTCTGTCTCTCCTCAATTTCAAGTTCTCTTGCTGTAAAATATCACCACCATCAACATCATCCAGACCTCTTTTCGGTTAGGAGTAGCAATGTCCAGACAACCAAAGTTTGCCCATTTCAATGGGCCACACTTCCAATCACTCATCATTCAAGCCCTCGAAATCCTTGCTCCATCTGGTAGGCCAATAAAATTTTTACCACATCCTGTAGCTTCACATATACCTATATGATCATTATCATCATAATCACCTATTCCTGTGTTGCCCCATGAGAAGCACAGCAGCCCAGGGCTAGGTAAGTTGGTCCTGACATTTAAGATGAGAGTGACCAGCTACACGCACCCCTGAGTGGCATTACGTGAGCAATAAACCCCAACCACTCCTTGGATATATACCTGCACTCACTCAATCTGATTGGAGCACCCTAATTACCCACTAAACCACCAGGTGCCATAATTTGGTTATATAGTTACCACCCAGCATAGTAAATGGTTTCCTGGTGTACAGGATAATACCGTAAAATATTTCCAGTCACCTCTCTGTAGTTCAGCCTGGCGATCCAAGGCTGCTTTTCTTTCCATGTAAGCTTGCTCCTCTCGCTCTCTCTGCTCCCTCTCCAAGCGCTCTTGTTCTTCACGTTCCTTCTTCAGCTCCTCATCTCGCCGCTGCTGCTCCTCCTCAGCCTTTTGACGATAGTACCTCTCCCTTCGCTCACGCCGCCTAATGGATATAGATCTGTCAGTCTTGAGCTAATCCTTGGCATGCTTTTAGAGTACCTGACAATATACCTTATCTGTTCAGCTTCTGGCAACCTTGAATTTCTTACAAGAGTAAATCTTTCCAGGGACAATCAAACCTTTACTTTAGCAATAATAGACAGTACTTAAGTACAACTAAAACTGAGAAGAGTAGTTTAAATTAAATCATCATCATCACCATCATCTAATCGTGCGTTGCCCCATAAGGAGCGTAGGAGCCCGGGGCTAGGCAAGTTGGTCCTGACATTTAAGACAAGAGTGATCAGCTTCACTCATCTCAGAATGGCATTTTGAAAGCAGTAAACCCCAAATTATCTTCCTAATTTTGCTATATATACTTTGATACAACCTACAACATGGACTGTTACAAGATATGCCTGGGGGCTGCAATGAGTAGATAAGAAACATACAGAATAATGTGAGCAGGTATAAGAAACTATATATCAATGGCAATGTACGGATCTATTAACTTGCTTGTATGCTGATGATGTGGTTCTGAGGACAGGAAGTGAAAGAGAAAAATATAAATCAATAGTGAAATTCTTTGTATACCAACGTTCCTACCTCTGTTCCTTTCTCTCGGCAAGCCTCTTCTTTCTCTCGACCTCTAACCGTGCATTGAAGTCATTTAGTTTCTTCTCAACCTCTGAACGGCGAGCAGACTTGAGCTGCTCTAAGAAAGCAATGCGATCTTGGTGCATTCGTTTCAGCCGCCTTGAATGATCAAGGCTTACTCGATGCTCTTCAACCAGACGCTTAACACGCTCCTCCTCCTGTGCTTTCCAGAAGTCCTTGTCTTTCTCCTGTATGGGATGAAAACACACGATCATTGATAAACTGCTAAATACAAATACTGTACAGCTATTCATATAAATCCTATTAGCATAAGCTGCCTCTGCTGCTCTGCCAGTATATGTCATATCAGCAAACTTTCATTATTATACATATCTGCAACAGTTAAGCATTCACCTTCTCTTCTTCCAGCATTTTCTTGAGAAGGGGTATCTCAACCAATCTCTTGGCCCTTTCAAAATAGTCCACCTTCTTTTCTTGTGCCTTAAGTCTCTGCTGCAACTCCTTGCGCTCCTTTTCAAGCTCCTCAACCTGACGCTGCAGGATTTCCTCTGCACCAAGGTTTAGTAATTCCTGTGCAAAGTTAAGGAATAAAAACACTGGTGACATATTATGGGAATACAAGGAAAAATTACAACTAACAAGTGGCAAGGAAGAGAAACAAAAAGACAATTCAGCAAGAATTATCAGACTAGCTCACCATTACACTGGATTTTAACCTTATGAAACCAACTGATAACATTCTCCTACAAAAAATAATAATAATAATCAACATCATTATCCAAACCTCCTTTCCCACCCTAGGGCAGGGAGAGGAGTAGCAACGTCCAGACAGCCTAAATCTGCCGAATCCAATGGGCCACACTTCCATTCACTCATCATTCAAGCCCCCGGAATCCTGGCTCTATCTGATACGCCAAAAACATTCATCACATTCTGTAGTTTCACACAAACCTATCTGACTCAGTCAATCCGGATGCTGTCACATTAAGAAGGGTTGCCAAATTCCTGACAATGTGCTTCTCCTCACAATATTCATCCACCCAGCTCGATCTCTTGTCAGTCCCCTAGCCTCACCAATTTCCAAACCTCTCTTCCTCACACACTCATCCATCATATCCCTCCATCTTCCCCTTGGCCTACCTTGCCTCCTTCCTTCTTCAGATTTGCTCAGAAATACCTTTTTCACCACTATTGTTGTCCATTCTCTCCACATGACCATACCATCTCAGTACAATCTCTTCGATTCTGGTGTCCACAGACTTCCTCACTCCGCATCCTTCACGAATTACATTACAGTAAGACCTCACTATAACGGACTAACTGGGGCTCAGGCCAGTCCGAAATATGCAAAATTCCGATAAAAGTGACATCCGGACTTATCCCTGCTAATCCGGACTTTTTCCGATATATCAGACATTAGTCCGGATTGCATCAGTGGTTTTCACCACCATTGCAGTATTGTACTGTGTTATACCTTCACTATATTAATCAAATGGTATAATAATACTGTACTGTGCACTGAAAAACATGTCTTTTACTTGTCTTATTGTGATGAACATAGATGAAGTTGTCAGGCAGTCCGGACTGCTTTCTGGCTTTATCAGACTTTTTCCAACATATAGGAGTTTAGTCCGGTAGCTCCTCGAGTCCGATAAAAGCAAATTCCGGTCTACTGAAGTCCGTTATATCGAGGTTTTACTCCTATCCATTCTCTGTACTCCACATATATTCCTCAGCAATCCCATCTCCACTGCTCCTACTTACCAACTTTCAAATAACCCCCAACATGAGCAAAAACTGGGATTATATAACATGGCACACTACAAAAACAAAACTTCAGAGACTGTACCTCCTCATCAAACTTCTCCATCATCTTCTGACCATAAGAAGTCTGAGAGATCTGAAGGAGGCGGTCCTTTATCTGCTTGGTCTGGATCTGCTTTAGCTGCTCCTCCTGCCTGGCCTTTTCCCTTCGGCTGGCCTCGCGCTCCAGACGCAGCTGCTCTTCTTCTTTCTGCTTCTTTAACTGCTCTTCCTGCACAGATGCATTTTTATTGGTAAAGGTTGGTGAACCCATTCAGCCTGGGCACATCTTTTTTGTTTTAGGCACAAATCTTTTACACTTTTATCCATTTTCATTATCTTTTCACATCAACCAAGCCTCACCTGAGCACGTCGGATGGACTCCTCTCTCTCCAGGTTCTGATTTTCAAGCATTTCCTTGCGCTCCTCGATAATGTGCTGACGCTGGAGTATCTTCATGTGCTCTCGCTGCCTTGTTTGCTGATAGAACTGGATTGTTTGTGCACGCATTGGCTCCATCTCTTTCTGCAAAGATATGGTGATAGTTACAGTGTTTTCTGACCAGAAAGAAACATTCTGTTGTTTTCTCTATTGTAGTAATACTGCACTTCACTAAGGGCAAGGATTTCACTCATTCATCTAATCCTTTTTTGCCCCATCAGGAGTGTCAGAAGCAGGGGTTAGGCTACTCAGTCCCAACATCGCAAAGATTTCATACCATACTATAGTATAAACACAAGTACCAGTCTTATAATTTTACACATTTATATCAGCTTAACCTCATCACACATTGAAAGTCTGCAACCACTAACCTTCCTGTTATCTGGGACAATCAGGTCAAGACAGGACTGCAACGCAGAACCCATCTGGACCAGCTGGCAACGAATGGTCTCAGAGGGGAGGGACTGTAGCATGGGGCCCTCAGGAAGATCTTCACGCTGAGACTCACTCAGGTCTGCCCCAAAGTGAATGCATTCACTTCGGTGGTCCACACGGATCTAAGAAAATATAGCAGTTAAATGAAACGAAGTTTAGCTACAAGGTGTAATAATGACGCAACAACAATCCAACATTATCCCTTACGAGTACCAGAGAGACAAGTATGTAGGAGGGTTCACAATCAGTCAACACAGTCCAGACAGTTAACACAGTAAAGCACCGTATGTCCCTGACAGTGCTTACGTGATATGAACCACAATGACAACAATGCAAGGATATAAACTGAGATACAAAACCTTGACTGTTTCTTGCTCTGCATGACACTCTGAGGCATAAAGAGAGGAGCAGGTAGTCATGCATGTGATACAGGTCACTGGTGAAGCTGGTAAAATAACACAGTGCTCCAATTAAACTGAAGGTGGGATATTTCATGTCAGTGAGCTGAATGAGCCACAGAAGCCATGTGGTACAGTTAAAAGGCTTAATGAAGATGTCTGAAAATTACCTATCTAACACTGCTTTGCAGTTTACTTCACTATCTAGAATTTGTGAACAGATAAGCTGTAAACAGATAATTTCCCCTTTCCGGTACAATTTTTTTCTATTTCTCATGAATCTGTTACTCCTACCCTCTACCCATCATCCAATCCATTACTAATTCATCAAAGACACAGCAGTCTGAAGGTTAGCTTACTCACTCCATACATTTATGACGGAAGTAACCAGTAACTCTCCTCCGAGAGACATATTGCACATATTTAAACCTTTACAACATATAAAGGCCACATCTGGTTGATGTGCCATAGCACACTTGACCATCAAGCACCTATTTACTGGGTCCATGGCCATCATTAAATTTAGTATGGTACCATAAATCATTTCCTGGAAAACAGAAAACCATTTGGTCCAACACTTAGTCCCCTGAAAGTAGTACTTTTTCAACTGGATGGATAGTGAATGCCTCCACCCGTGACAGCTTCTGTTAATATTCAGCACAACTAGTCTTTCTACTGCTAACCCTCTGCTCCATCGTTTACCTGTAAATCATTGTGCCGGACCAAATCAACCAGGATGCGTTCAAGGTGAAACCCTGTGACGAAGACACTAAGCTGGAGCAGTCGCTTGAAGGTGATGGACTGGTAGAGTTGGGCCACCTGCTTCACCAACCTCGTGATCGTCATCTCTTGCAGGGCAGTCACATACTGGGTAAGGCCTGGGAACAGAGGCAGAATGCTGGAATAACTCAAAGGGACATGTGTACAGTTGCCCAAGCAGAAAATGCATCCAAATAATCAGATATATACAGATATCTGGCAGCTGCCCCGTAGTAAACACACGTAGATTTATGAATGATCACACACACCCTCCAGCCTGAGCAAGGAGGACTGGAGTCGGCTGGTGCTAACTGATGAAAGGAAAAGAAGACATCTCTTTTTTTAATGTGTCCTCATCTTAAATGTCAGGACCAACTTGCCTAGCCCCGGGCTCCTACGCTCCTCTGTGGGGCGATATAAGATTGGATAATGAATGAATGTTACTCCATGTTATTTACTGACCAAATATTATTTGATGGGGAAATGCTTATGGTACAGTAAATTATGGCCATCATTAAAATATGTTATGATATAAATAATAGTAATGTTCAAAGGAGAATCTCTACCCAGTTGCGATATCACAGCAAACTGCACCAGCGGGTATTTTGCATATCCTTGATATTCGAAGCAGCGACTCCCCAGTTCTGACCAAAGTGAGTATTCTAGCTCGCCGAAATGTGTATCCGGTGAGGAGTAAGGAGTCCCATAAGAAACCACTAAAAGGCTGTGACTATTGTGCTTTATTACATGGTGTGTATGTTACAGAGACTGTAACCAGTGATTTCATGAAATCCCTTAGGAATCTGTGAAGTGAGTTTAAACCAGACTGGGTTAATTAACATTTGGTTAATAAAGGCTGTGATTAGTTTAGGCTGGGATAATCTACATTAAGTTATGAAAGTATGAGGCCCGGGTCGAAAGAGTGGGCCAGTGTTACCAACCCCCAAAGATCTCTCTGCCCTACACAGACACTAATATTACCGTACCCTACATTTCCCTTCATTACCCTATGGCTCAAGATGAAAATATTACAACACTAGTTGGTACTGTTTTCATTTTAATATGGTGGTATTTAGCAACAACAAAAACTGTGGTTTCTCTTGTTCAGTGCAAGACTAAGGCCTAAGCAGCTGATCCCCTGTCAGCTGCCAGATTCATGAAAGGCATTTTCTATGATGATGGATGACTTATTACTTATCACTGAAGCAGTATTTCTTCTGACACAGTAGACTCTAGAGGGTAAGAGAGAATTTTTAAAAGGCTGGGGTTAAGATTATTCTAACCCAGCTGAACCACCACATATAATCACTAAATTCTAGTAGTTTAAGCTAAATTGTAGCAGTATTAACCTAATCATACAGCAGAAGACAACTCACCGAGCTCTGGGTGCTCCTGAATCCACTCAATGTGGCCCTGCATGCGGATGCACAGGTGGAGGGGGTCAAACTCTACCTCCATCAGACGATAAAGGTTCTGCAGCTCTTGGGGCACCGCTGACACCACATTGAAGCGGATTAGGTCCCTGCCAACATTAACATACTGCTGATGGTAATTTCTAAAGAAGCACTCCATCAGCTATCTAAACCAATCCTCACAAACAATTAGGCCAATTTTAAGGTCTTCTTTCTAGCTGTAATTGATGATATTCATCCACTCACTCGATGTAGTACTGCTCTCGGATGGTTGCCTTTTCTTCTCTTCCTTCCTTCCTCTTCTTTCTTTCCTTCCTTCCTTCCTCCTCTGTCTTTCTTTCCTTCATTCTTTCCTCTTCTTTCTGTCTACAGGTGACTCTACACTGAGTGACAGGGCAAATGGTTTCCTGTACACCAGGAAATGATTTACTACACTGGGTGGTAACTATATAACCAAACTATGGAGCCTGGAGATTCAGTGGGTAATTAAGGCACTCCAGCCAGATTGAGCCTGTGCAGGTTTATATCCATGAGGTGGTTGAGGTTTATTACCCACGTAATGCCACTCAGGGACAAGTAAGGCTGGTCACTCTCATCTTAAATGCCAGGACCAACTTGCCTAGCCCCAGGCTCCTAAACTCCTCATGGGACAACACTGGATTGGATGATGATGATGATAAACAAAAGGGTGTCTCTGCCTACATCAATTCAATACAACCTCAACTGCCAATCATATGTTTTGCATACCTTATGAGGGAGATCCTGGTGGGAGGCTTTGGTAGCGAAAGCAGTGTAGCTAACTTATCAATCTTCTCCAAGGCAGATTTTTCGGTTTCGATAAAGCGGTCAAATTCTGGATGTGCAGAGGGCAGAGGGATAGCCAAAGTAGCAATCAGCACAATGGATGCTCGTTTTCCAACTTCCTCAGCTGTAAATAAATTGGAGAATTTCATATTTACAATAATCAGTACATTTCACAAATAATGACATTTCACTAGTATACGCATAACTGTATATGAAAAATAGTATACTTCTTTTCCAGGAAGTAACCTGCCATAAGACATCAGTTACAGTAAGTGCTTTTCCTTCCATTATCCCTCTCAAAATACCATGCAATATATATAACATCAAACATGGCAACCTTATAGACTCAAATTTCTGCCCCCAACCCCCACCCCACCCCTAAAAAAAGAGAGGATGGGGGGGAGGGGAGGTCATCTTATACTTCAGACACAAACTATGGCCAAGATAAGGTTGGAAAGAAAGTGGGTGAAGCAACCAAGGGGAAGACAGGAGGAAATAGCTCCTGTGAGAAGAGTGGAGAAGTTACAAGATGGTGAGAAAATGGCAGAGTATAAGAGCATAGTGGAAGAAAGATTGGGAAGGTATGAGTTAGAGCAGATGGAAGGGGTGGGAGATGTATGTAAGATTTTCACAGAAGTGATAGGCGCAGCGCGTATGGTTTGTGGAGTGAGGAGGAGATGCAGGGGTGTGCAAGGGACAGCATGGTGAAATGATGAGGTGAAACGAGCTGTGGAGCAAAAGAAGATGGCATATAGTGAATGCCTAGTGAGCAGAGGTTGGGGAGATGAGAGAGAGAAGAGAGAGGTATATGTGAGCTGGAGAAGAGAGGTGAAGAGATTGGTGAAGGAGAGTAAGAAGAAAGTAGATGAGGAGTTTGGGAGGAATCTGAGTGTAAAGTGGAGGGAGAGTAAAAAATTGTTTTGGAAGGAGGTAAAGAAAGTAAGACAGTGTGAAAAGGGAAATAGCAAGGGAGTGAAAGATGGGAATAATTGATTGCTGGGGGAGAAGGGAGAGAAACTGAGGAGATGGAAGGAGCACTTTGATGATTTGTTGAATGTAGAGAGTGAGAGCAGTGTGAGTATAAGTGGTTGGGGAATGGCTGGGAGAAGACGTGAGAGGAGAGAGGAAGAGATCAGTAGGGTGGAAGCAGTGGAAGCAATGAAGAAAATCAAGATGGGAAAGGCCCCAGGAATTGATGGAGTGTGTGGTGAAATGCTGCAGTATGGGAGTGAGATTGTTGTGGAATGGATATGGAAGTCGTGTAGATTGGCTTGGGAACAGGGAAGGGTTCCAAAGGACTGGAAATCAGGTATAATTGTTCCTTTATATAAAAGAAAAGGGGAGAGTGAAGTATGTGGTAACCATAGGGGTATTTGCCTTCTTAGTGTGACAGGAAAGATATATGGTAGAATACTTATTGACAGGGTTAGGCACATAATAGAGGAGTTAGTTGGAGAAGAACAAGGGGGATTTAGGAAGGGAAAAGGGTGTGTAGATCAGATATTTGTTCTAAGATGTTTAGTGGAGAAGTATCTAGAGAAGGGAAAGAAAGTGTATGGACTTGGAGAAAGCTTACGACAGAATAGATAGGCAAGGTATGTGGAAGGTTTTAAGAATATATGGAGTGGAGGGGAAATTGCTAAGTGCTGTGAAGAGTATGTACGAAGGAGCTAGGGCTACTGTGCGAGTGGATGGTGAGCTGAGTGAGTTCTTTTATCTGAATGTGGGACTGAAACAGGGTTGTATTGATGTCTCCATGGCTGTTAAATATATACATAGATGGAGTTGTAAAGGAGGAGCAAGGTAGGGCAGTGGATGTGGGAGTGGCTCTATTGAATGAGGGTGAGATGTGGAAGATTCCAGTGTTGTTGTTAGCTATGATACAGTATTGTTGAGTGAAGATGAATGGGAGTTGCAAGGTTTGATGAATGAATTTGGGACAGTGTGTAAGAAGAGGAATCTGAAAGTTAATGTAAACAAGAGTAAAGTTATGGTGTCTGTTAGGAATGAAGTCACAGAATGCACAGTGAAGTTGGATGGTGAGGATATGGAGAATGTGAGTGCATTCAAGTACTTGGGTAGTGTGATGAGTAAGGATGGAAGTTTTGGGGATGAAATACTTGAAAGCATACAGCAGGGAAGGAAGGTTGTTGGTTCACTGAAAGCAGTGATGAGATATAGGGAGGTGAGTATGGAAGTCAAGAAGTCACTGCATGACAGTATTGTGATCCCTATCCTGACATATGGAAGCGAGGCATGGACCTTGCTAGAGGGTAACAAGTCAAGAGTGAGAGCAGTGGAAATGAGTTACTTGAGAGGAGCATGTGGAGTGACATGGAGGGACAGGTTAACGAATGAAGAAGTGAAGGAACGTTGTGGCGTAGATGTGGATGTGGTTGAGAAGATTAGGAGAAATACACTGAGTTGGTTTGGACATGTGGAGAGAATGGAGAATGAAAGATTGACTAAGAGGGTGTATGCAGGTGGGGTGGAGGAAGGGAGAGGGAGGGGAAGACTGAGGATGACATGGAGGGATGGAATTGAGAGGTATATGAGGGAAGGGGAAGTGAGCTGGGGGGAGGGTAGGCAAATGGTGGGTGACAGAGCGACTTGGAGGCGTTTTGTCTGTGGCCACCCTTTGCAGGATTAGGGCATCGGGCTATAGATAGATAGCATATTGTGACCAACAGACCATGGGTGATGAATGAGTAGAGAGCATAGCCTACATCCACCATGGTATCAACAAACTCTACAAGCACTACCTATTGAAGCTCACATTTGGTGAATTAAATTTAAATACTGACACCAGTAAGGTAATATGCCATACTGCAATGTAAATATGCATGAATAACCTAAACAATCCTTGGGCTGCCGTCATCACAACTATCATGGACAACAATGGTCATCACCATAATTGCAGTTCAGTGCAATGTTCTATATCAAGTAGGCTATGACAACAAATTTTTACATGCATATACAAGTAGTAGTTAACCATTACATAGAAACTGTACTATCACAAAAATTATGCTGCTTAATGATGCTCAGCAAATCTCAAGAGGGAACCAGACACCATCAATGACCTCTGTTGTTACACTGCCATGATCTTAAGGTAACTAATCAAAACCATAAAATATACAGTACTTGAAAATAGACGGGGAAGAACAACCCTAATTCAGGGCCTTAAAACTGTATTTACAGTTTGATTAGCATGATGATGCAATCCCTAATGTGTCCTAGAGAAGTAACTAATGAGCTCAAAGTCAGATTCTGACAATACCATAATTATCTTACAAGATAATAATTGGGGCTGGAGTGCACACAAATTTTTAAATATAACAATGATAGGACTCTTAAATGCTATGTCTGGAGTGCAGAGAGTACATATGATAAGGGATAATATTTATGAAAGATGCGGGCTACGGAAGTCTGTGGACATCCTAGTCAAAGAGTGTGTGCTTAGATGATAAGGTCATGCAGAAAGAATGAGTGTACAAAGACATGTAAATGGCATATCTAAATGAGTCTGAAGGTGGGAGGTGTTGTGTAGGCCAAAAAAGTGTCAGATCCACTACAGGAGAATGGAGAGAAAGAGAGAGAGAAAGAAAGAGAGAGAGAATCAAGGCTGACGAGGCTAGGGAACTGAAAAAGGGTCAAACTGGTTGGATGAAGTCTGTACAGAGAGTGCATGGTGGGTCTGGACATGTTTTTTTTACTTTGTGACTGTCATACTGATTCCTGTCGGATTAGTGAATGTGAAGCTACATGTGGAAAAGTATGCCTATCGGGTGGAGCCAGGATTCCTGGGGCTTGAATGGTGAGAACATGTGTATATGGCCCAATCCACTGGGCACTATGTTGATTGGTTCTCCCACTATCACATTCCTTCCTTTTAATAGATTTCTGTACCCTACCTTACCTGACTGACTGTTGGGAAAGAGGGGAGGATGATGATTGATGATACTGACAATATGGTGTTCTCCCAAAGCTTTACGATGCATTTAATGTCAGCAGTCACTTATCACAAACACAGAAGTATGATGTGATGTCATAATGCTTGAAAGGGTTAAGGATTCCCTGAAACACAACAATAACAAACTCTGATCTTTCAGTTATCTCCCCATTTAATCAAATCTATTAAAAGCAATTATATTTACCAGTAATGTTCTTCTTCTGATCACGCAGGAGCTGGAAAAGCTTGAAAAGTGCAGCAGCATGGAAGAGCATGTTGCCAGCCTTCCAGAACACCAGTGACAGCTTCTGATAGTATGATGCCATCACATGGGGCTTGGGCATCTTCTTAGACTTGTTCATCAAATCAGAAATATCTTCAATGGCCTTGTAAGCTTCCTGCCACAGCTCCATCTTTATGGCATAGTTCAGTTGCTCCAGTCGAGTTTCAAGGTTCATCTGCGAAGAAAATTTTATAACAATCTTATAGTGATACAGTATAGTAAATCTTCAAAATATCACATATAAGGATAAAAATTCCATCATGACTGCCAGATCCAATCTTAAAAACTTTCTACAGCACAATTTTACACCCTCTTACATCTCTTATGGTGGCTACTGTATGTTTTTGGTAGATTGAAAAAATAAATATAAAAAAATAAAAAATAAAGCACCATCATGGCAAAATTTACTAGGTACTTGGTGTCTTCATTCTATATTTAACTCACTCTGATATGCATACTGTAGTTATCATCACCATCATTTGGACCTCCTTCCCCACCCTAGGGCTGGGTGAGGAGTAGCAACGTCCAGACAGCCGAAGTTTGCCCGATCCAATGGGCCACACTTCCATTCACTCATCATTCAAGCCCACAGAATCCTGGCTCTGATATGCCAAAAAACATTCACTACATTCTGTAGCTTCACATTAACATACCTGATGGAGCCAATCTGGACACTGTCACGTTAAAAAAGGGTGCCATATCCCTGATCATGCACTTCTTCTCACAACATTCATCCATGCAGCTCGATCTCATCAGTCCCCCAGCCTCGCCAACTTCCATATCTCTCTTCCTCAAACACTCATCCACCGTATCCCTCCATCTTCTCCTTGGCCTACCTCGCCTCCACCCTCCTTCAAATTCGGTCATATATACCTTTTCACCACTCTCTTCTTATCCATTCTCCCCAGTGACCAAACTATTTCATTACACTCTCATCGATTCTGGTGTCCACAGACTTCATCACTCTGCATCGTTCACGAATCACATTATTTCGTATCCTATCCACTCTCTGCACTCTACATACATTCCTCAGCAGTCCCATCTCCACTGCCCTCACGCCTGATTTTTCATTTTCATGCCACACCATACTCTCACATTCATATGTTAAAGTTGGAACTAACACTCCTTCATGAAAGCCCTGTGCAGCTGCAACAATCAAGCCTCTTGTTTCTTATCAAGACCTTCATAGCACCAGCAACTTTCCTTCCTTGTGTCACTCTACTTTCCACTTTTACTTTTGTATATTTTCCTCTCTTTTCTATCACTGTACCCAGGTATTTGAACTCTCCCACAAATTCCAGTCTCTCTCTCTCCATTCACCGTAATATCACACTGGGAGCACCTTGTCTCTCGATAAAAATCACTTTACTCTTTTCTACATTTACTCTCAAGGCATGATGTTCTCAGACATCAGCAAAACTCTGCACTAGCCTACCAAGCTCTTGTCCGGTATTTGCAAGTAGTAATGCATCATCAGCATACCGTACAACAAATCTGAGATATTCCATACCACAGTACTTTACCAATTATATCAGAAGATAGTAAGGTGCTCCATCACACAATGTATAAAAAAAAAGAAAAATTTGTCATGAATCAGGCAACTTATATAACTTACCCGAAACTAACTCTCAACTAACCTGCTGAGTTTCCGGGTTGTTGAGATTGACTGCAGTGGCTGAACCTTGCTGCTTCTGGATGTGGGACAGATGGGTGCGAAGGTTGTCACACAGCTTCCTGAACTCTGTCTTTCGGCTGTACTTCTCACAAAACCTAAATGCCTGTTGAGATTGTTATTTTATGGCTAGACTTGTGTAGTCATCCTATCTATCTATCTCTTTATTGCCAGAAGCCTTAATCCCGTACAAGGTGGCAACAATCAAATCACCTCCATGTCGCCCTGTCCCCTGCCATTTCACTGCCCTTCTTCCACTTCACACACCCCATTCTCATATACCTCTCTACTCCATCCCTCCATCTCATCCTTGGCCTCCCCCTCCCTCTCTCCCTCTCCACTTCACTCACATACACACTCCTCGTCAGTCTCTTAATCTCCATCCTTTACACACGGCCAAACCACCTCATTGTGTTTCTCTTAACGCTTCCTATCACATCAACACCACAACGCTCCTTCACTTCCTTATTTGTCAGTCTGTCTCTCCATGTGACTCCACATGTTTCTCTCAAATAACTCATTTCCACTGCTCTCACTCTTGACTTGTGCCCCTCCAGCAAGGTCTATGCTTCACTTCCACACATTAGAGTTGGTATCACAATACTGTCATGCAGTAACTTCTTCACTTCCACGCTCACTTCCTTGTTTCTTATCACTGCTTTCAAAGAACCAGCAACCTCTCATCCTTGATGTACCCTTTCAAGCACTTCACCCTCTAAACTTCCATCCTTACTCATCACACTACCCAAGTACTTAAATGCGCTCACATTTTCCATTTCCTTCTCACCCATTTACTGGAAAATACATCATCCTACTCATTTCATTATCATCATCATCAACCAATTCTGTGCTGCCCCATGAGGAGCATAGAAGCACATGGCTAGGCAAGTTGGTCCTGACATTTGAGATGAAAGTGACCAGCCTCACTCATCCCTGAGTGGTATTATGTGAGAAAGGACAGGTAGAATTCTAAAAAGAAACAAAGCATAAAAGTGGAACTACCAACAGGGCAGTGAAATTAACCAAGCATTCACTTTTCCCTGAAGCCTTTGAATTCTTAGTCTGATTAACCCTTAAACCGCGGGGTTGTCGGAGGCGCGCCGTGCCCATCCCACGGGGATATTCGCACTCTGACTGACTTTTTAAAAATATTTGCCAAAAATCAGTTATTAGTCCTAGAATATTATACTGTAATTACATATGCATATGGCACATACCTTCAGCTTTCTCCTGGGATGTTTTTCTAGCACTTGTTGACTACTGTAGGACTTGTGGAGACTTCTGAAGTTGGGAGACTAAGTCTCCACTTTACACTTCCTGACTTCCCGTAACATGAATATCACTGCCAGATATTAACAGTGGTGGGCAGCGCAAACGAAAAAGGACCTTGCGCATGCGGAATGCGCAATTTACAGTTCACTATCTTGCGCAAGCACAAGTGCGCAATCTGACTCATATTTATTTATTTATTTTTTTTTTTTTATGTGTTCGACTCTGGGCATAGGCTTCACAGCCTGCTATCAAGGCCCAGCAGTCCTCCCACACACCACACACCCCTACATGTCACCACTTCGGCGCTAACATCCACCGTCCATATTGAATACAGGTTAGGGCTCTCATACAGGACTGGTGTATTGGTAATAGCGGGGGTATTTTTACGACATGTCGGCGGGTCTTCTGGTAGATCAGTAAAGCTTGATTTAACGAAATTCAAATCCTTAAACTGTTCCCTACCCCAGCGAGGATTTGAACCTGGGTCCGTTAGGACTGCAAGCCACCTCTCTACTGATCGAGCCACCATTTAGCCTACGCAACGTTGCAAAGCACAAACCATTTGCATATATTCGTGGGAATTACTGTAAAATATTGAGATATTTACCTAAATTAGCATACGTACTTACTTTTACTTATTACTATTATTTTCTAATATCTGTAATTTGCGCAAGTGCACAATCTAATATTTAGCTTGCGCAATGTTGCAAAGCACTAGTGCAAACCATTTGCATATGTGTGTGAGAATTACTGTACAATATTGAGATATTTCAATATACTAGCATACTTACTTTTATTTATTATTATTCTATCTATTGCTAGATGCCTTAATCCTGTAAGGGGTGGCCACTGGCCATAAACAACAAATTGCCTCCATGTCGCCCTGTCCCCCGCCATTTCACTGCCCTGCTCCCAGCTCACACCCCTCTCTCTGATATACCTCACCACTCCATCCCTTCATCTCATCCTTGGCCTCCCCCTCCCTCTCACTCAAATACACTTTCCTCGTTAGTCTCTCACTCTCAATCCTCTCCGTATGGCCAAACCACCTTAATGTGTTTCTCCTAACGCTTCCTATCACATCCACATCCACACCACAACATCATTCACTTCATTTGTCAGTCTGTCTCGACATGCTTCTCTCAAATAACTCATTTATTTCCACTCTCTTGGTCATTTGAATTTCATACACTGCATCTGGCTGCCAAGACTGGGCAGCACAGCTGGTACTCCTAATACTGGGGGCATCCTTTACTGACAAATTAAATTGAAATTATTTACTGTGAAATAAAATGATTCACTTCACACCCACTAAGTGAATAAGGCAGTAGGACTGGAGCAGAGTGCTGTTAACACGTGGCAGTTCATATGGACGAGTGAGCGAAGCGGAGAGGGACAGGGAAACAAATGCTGTGATGTTGCCAGTTTTACTTTTATCTGCATTTTCTCAAGACGTCTTATTTAATAATATAGATATACAATAGCTTATGCAATTCCTTACAAATATCATTAAAACATATTTAAATCAAATGTCCACAGCCTAATATATTATTAGGCTGTGGATATTTGATTTAAATACCAGTAATATGTTTTAACTATTTTTGTAAGGAATTCCATATGCTACTCCTGATAAGTACTGTAATGCATTTTTAATTTATTATTTTTTATTAATAATAATAATGTTGAAGCATTTTAAGAAATGCTACTACCCTCCCGCCTCCCCCCAACACTCCAGCCCTCGCGACCCACCCGAGCCTCTCCCATCCCTTGTCCAGCCATGAGGGCAGTTCCCAAGACCACTGCGCAATCCACAGGACACGTGCACAAGGCAGGTGCGCAAGCGCAACTAAATTTGCACTTGCGCACCTGCCTCTTCATGTGCAAAAGTGCAATATTGCACATGGTCTCGTGCGATGCGCAATGCACAAACGATATTCATCAGAGTGCAATTGCGCTTTGCTCAAGTCCTTGCGCACCTGCCCAGGACTGGATATTAACACTAGAAACACTATTCAATGATTTCCACGTAGTTTGGAATCCATACTAAAAAAAAAAAAACACTGTAAAAGCAATGTAAAATACGAGCGCGCACGAGTCTCCCACTCGCGCTCATTCGCCGCTGGTATTCTGTCATTTCTTACTCATATACACACTAACACTTTATTATTTCTAGTACTTTATTACACTTATATATATCTACAGTCCTTTACCGCTTCCCACATGATGTTTAATAGGGGTAGAGGTCACAGGGCCTTTTATAATGGGCGCAAAAGGGGCAGAAATGGAGGGGCATGACTGCGACGTGATTTCACCGTGAAAGACGAGAGTGAACTGAATGTACAATGCGTATCTCGGTAGCCAAAAGCTGAAAATGTCAGCTGCTAATGTATATGCTAAGAAATAAGTCGTAGGAAATCTAGACAATACATAATAAATTAGGTAGTTCCAGGTGAATATAAATATCACTCAGGCTTCTCCCTTCCTTTCTTATATACATTTATATTACGAGAGTAGCTCATATGGCATATTTCACGGGAAAAAAAAGCAGGGGAAATTAGCGAACGAGTGCAGGTTGGATGTTGCCAAGTGATAATTAGCCAATTCCAGGTGTATGGCACTATCAATTACCTTATTTTTTTTATATATATATTATTTTGTATAAGAATAGGACATAGGGCTCATTTCAATGGATGAAAACAGTGGAAAAATCTGGGGAAGATTTACTTAGCGCAGAGCGGCTGGGCAGACGACACGAGAGGGTAATGGAGGGGAGGCAGAGAGGGGAGTCTAGAATGGGCGAAAATAGCTAAATTGTCAACAATGGATGGGAGTACTGATGACATTAGCAGTTCTGACTATTGTTGGACATTGGCAGTGCTGACAGATGATGACATTAGCAGTTCTGACTATTGTTGGACATTGGTAGTGCTGATAGATGATACAAGTCACCACCTGAAAGCCAAAAGAATTTAAAAAAACAGTCACAGAAGTGACGTCCCGCGGTATGATCCATTGCACCCAACTGTCACAAAAGTGACGACCCGCGGTTTATAGGTTAATCGTGTAAAAGAGGATACTATTAGTACTACTACTCCTACAACCATATACCTAGCAGAACTTAATAGCAATATTTGCCCACACTACAAGTTTTGCACATATGAAATCCCAATTATCATTCCAGGTCGAAAAGTCAACAAGTCAGAATGTTACCCAGATTCAATGACTATTAGTAAATCTGTGATCCTACCTCAAGATAACACCTTCACATATATAATCATCCTCATCCTCATCACTTTTTCCATCTACAGATGGAATGAGGCTGGATTCCCAAAAAAAGAAAACACAAAACTGAGAAAACTGCCAAATGAATGCCAGAAGTCATTCACATACCTTCCAAGCATCCAAGACTTTCACCAAACAGGCTTTACCATTAACAAATCTGGTGGGGGAGAGGAGTCTATCTATCTATCTATTGCCAGACGCCATAATCCCGTAAGGGGTGGCCATTTGACTTTGAGTTAATTGCTTGACAGGGAGGGGCACTAACCCTCCACCAACCCACTTGTTGACACGGAGGGAGCACGTATGGTTTGGTTATATGGTTACCACCCAGCATTGTAAATAGTTTCTTAGCTTACAGGAAACCATTTGGCTTGTCACTCAATGTAAAGCCACCTGTAAAGGAAAGAAATGCAGTAAGAAGTAACAGGAAAAATGGGAGAAACAGGAAGAAAGGAGGGCAGGCACAGAAAAAGAATGATAAAGGCTAAAAAAGAAGTAGGCAGCACTACATCAAGTGAGTGGATGATGGTTGCCATAGGGGTAATTTTCTTTATAGATGTATTTTACATACATTGCCATTGTCAATCCACTGACTATTAAGCTTAACAAGGGGAGCCAAACCCTTGTTGTGTGTTCATCCATTCATAATTCATCCAACCAACTGAAACCCCTGTTAATTCCCTAGCTTCATCAATTTCTACACCTTGCTTTCTTATGCTTATTTACCAAATCCTTCAAGGCTTACCATGTCTCCTCCCACCTTCAAACTCACTCACATATACCCTTTTCACTGCTCAGTCTACATAAACTTTCTCCACAATGACCATATATACAAAAACAAATTCATAAAACCCTATGTTTAATGGGCAGTATTTTGACACCTCCTGGAATATTCCATATAAACATGCAAAATTATGTTAATCATCCTGTGTACATTTTTCCACTCATTATACATGACCTAACTAAAGGACTCAAGTTAAAACTACATCTTGACCCCAAGCATATTCTAATTTGTCCCAAATTGCTAGATGCCACTATAAAGATCAAAGGATTAATATAAGGGATGTAAAACTGTACACTCCTGGAAACTCCAAATTCACTTTTTTCTAGACACCCACTCAATGCCATCCCATTGTAATGGCATTTTTCATTTCAGACTATAAAACAGGAACAGCCAATCCCATATTATCCCTCTCTAGCCCAGCAAATTCCAAAGCTTGGCTACCAATGACTCTCACTGATGCCTGTCCAGGATGTAACACAGCACCCCATGCTATTAAGCACATTATGTAAGACTGCATTGCACACAATCACCTATGCCAACAACACAACATACACTCCCTGAAAGCCCGGTCTCGGATGTGGCCTTCCTTAGGGACTCGGAGCTGTTCGGCCAGACTGCCTAGGGAACAACTACAACTACTAATATTAAGACGTAGTCCAGGATATACCTTTTCATTCATCATCTAATCCTGTGTTGCCCCATGAGGAGCGTAGGAGCCCTTTTAACATTATTAAACAAGATCACTGGGACTGATATTATTAATGTGCATTCCTCACCTGCTTGGCGATGTCATGGTATAGCCTCTCCACCCTGGAGTTTGTGCGCAAGAGCTCAAGACACTGGCGGTAACTCTCCCACAGGAATTTTACCCAAGGAGTCAAGATAGTTCGATCACTACGGTCCTGTAAATAAAGAGACTGATAAATCTGATCTAAAATTTTACACGTATTTTACTGTACCAATAACCTGAAAATCAAAGATTCCCAACAGCAATACCAGAGAAGACTGCTGACCTGTGCATCTTCTCCAGACACAGCTGAGAGCAAGATCTCCTCTGGTGTAGTCAAGTTGTCCAAATCATCAATGTCAACAACCGCCTGGTGACTCTCCTTACGGGCAGCTTCAGTACGCTCATCTGCCAGCGATAGGTAGTGACGTACCACAGTCTCCAGTGATGACACATTCACCTGGAGGGAAATGATGAAGCTGAAACTTGTGACACATCAAAATAAACTAAACTAATAAAAACTATTTTTCTACAAGGGAACTGGGAAGAAAGAATAGTACAGGCACTTGTTTCAATCTGCCATATATTATTTATATAAATGGAAGCAAGTATACCTAAGCATAATAAGTGTACTTATTGAGAATATTCAATTTCAGATCAACTTGAAACCCCCTTCAAGTATAAAGGAGCTCTCAGTCAGACAGATAGAGTATCTTGAAACCTCCAAATCAGGCCTGGGCCTAGGCTTCCATGATCTAAGAATAAGTTAGTTAGAAAGCCCTAGGATTTTGTCATCCAAAAGCTCTTGTCAACTACACTTGCTACACAGCTTTGCAATACCAAAGTATAACAGTCATCCATGTCCATTCTCTACCTATTAACTATACCACATCTGTTCTCTTATGCCTTGTACACATTGTGGAGACCAGGATGACTCTTCTTGTCTCTCAATGCCACCCAAATTTTTTCCTTCAATCTCAGGTACAGTATGCTCAAAACTGTCTCATGGTTAATACCATGTCTTTTAGTCTGGTTTTCTCCTTGATAAATTTGTTCACAAGTTTTGCTTCAAGCTAAGAAGAGAGATATATATTTTAAGTTTTTCATAGTTAACACTGTCATGAGGTATACGACCATGAGATGTGACATACATTATGTCCGTGGTGCAGTGACTGGCATGGTAAGGTATTTAAGGTATATGACTGTGTTACGTGCCTAACTTGGTGTAGGTGTATGGTATGTAGGAGGACTGCTGGGTTTTGATAGCAGGCTGTGAAGCCTATGCCCAGAGTCAGGCACATAAAAAAAAAAAAAAAAAAAAAGCCTGTGTGAAGAAGAGTGTAATCTTGGTATAGTGCATCTAGCAAGGCAATGTGTGAATGGTGGTCATATGACAGCACGATGTATTGACTACCACGCATTTCTAGTCATCTACCTATATTTCACAATCTGAGTCTGGGGTCCATATATGTCCATCACTCCATATCAGATCCACTGCAAGACCAGACCTACTCCTCAGAGCTGCAGCGATAACCAGGATTAAGCCATCCTCTAGGTGGTAAAGTATGAATGGGGAAGTGGTGCCTGTGGGAAGTGAAGCATTTGAAAGGCAATGTTGTAATGATATGCTTGTGTGTGTGTCTGAGTCTGTATACCATATACAGTAGTAATGACAAAACTGATAAGGTGTAAACATAAGCAAGCATAGGCTAAGAAAGGCAGTATCACCAGCATCCACTTTTCATGTCCACCAGAGACAGGGTTTGAGCCTTAGACTAGGGGTACACATTTCATGAATATGCTAACCACCGAGCAAGTGCACCACCTCCTTGGGGGGTGGAAGTCATGATCAACAACAAGAGTTCAAGGGGTAAATGAGAAGAAAAAATTTTGTGAACTAATTTACAGCAGAGCAGACTTTCATTAACCACATTCACTCACACTCTGGAAGATGTTGCGGTACTGGTATAGACCCTCCTTAGCAAGGTGTGACTTCTTGAGGTCGACACAGAGTTCGAGATACTTGAACATGATGGGTTCAAGCAGCTTCTCTGAGTATGTGTTGCGCATCTTGCCTCGTTTGATCACCTCATACAGCACTTCCAGGGCACGGTTTGGCTTCCCAACATCGATGAATTCTGAAATGACAAAAAATAAATTAATGATAATGAGGTGAAGATGAAGAAATGATTTTACTGAACACATTATAAGCGTACAACACTTCAGCTAAAATACCAAAATTTGTCTTATACAGTATCTATCTATCTATTGACAGACGCCTGAATCCCGCACAGGGTGGCAACAAACAAATCACCTCCATGTCGCTCTGTCCCCCGCCATTTCACTACCCCACTCCCAACTCACACCCCCCTCACTCATGTACCTCTCCACTCCATCCCTCCATCTCATCCTCGGCCTCCCCCTCCCTTTCCCCCCCCCTCCACCTCACTCACATACACTCTCCTCATCAGTCTTTCACTCTCCATCCTCTCCACATGCCCAAACCACCTTAACGTGTTTCTCCTAACGATTCCTATCACGTCCACATCCACACAACAACACTCCTTCACTTCCTCATTTGTTAGTCTGTCTCTCCATGTGACTCCACATGCTCCTCTCAAATAACTCATTTACACTGCTCTCACTCTTGACTTCTGTCCTTCCAACAGGGTCCAAGCTTCACTTCCATATGTCAGAGTTGGTATCACAATACTGTCATGTAACAACTTTTTCACTTCCCTGTTTCTTATCACTGCTTTCAACAAACCAGCAACCTTCCTTCCCTGCTGCACCCTTTCAAGCACTTTGCCCTCCAGACTTCCATCCTTACTCATCATACTACCCAAGTACTTATATGCACTCACATTCTCCATATCCTCCCCATCCAATCTCACTGTACATTCACTGGCTTCACCTCTCTCGAAGACCATCACTTTATTCTTCCCTACATTCACCTTTAGATTCCGTTTCTTACACACTCTTCCAAACTCATCTACCAAGCCTTGAAGCTCCCCTTCATCTTCACTCAACAACACAGTATCATCTGCAAACAACAGTACAGGGAGTTTCCAAACATTGCCCTCTCTCACTAGGGCCGCTCCAACATCCACTGCCCAACCTTGTATCTTTTATAACCCCATTCATGTACAGAATGAACAACCATGGAGACATGACACATCCTTGTTTCAATCCAACCTTCAAATGGAAAGATTCACTCAGTTTGCCATCCACACGCACTGCAGCCTTAGCACCCTCATACATACTCTTCACTGCCTTCAACAACTTCCCATCCACTCCATATATTCTTAATATTTTCCACAATCCTTGTCAATCCACCATGTCATATGCTTTCTCCAAATTCATGAAGGCTGCATACAACTTCTTTCCCTTCTCTAGAAACTTTTCCACTAAAGATCTAAGAATGAATATCTGGTCTACACAACCTCTTCCATTCCTAAAACCTCCCTGTTCTCCAACTAATTCCTATGTTATTTCCCTAACTCTGTCAATAAGTATCCTACCATATACTTTTCCTATAACACTAAGAAAGCAAATGCCCCTATGATTACCACACACTTCTTTTTCCCCTTTTCCTTTGTACAGAGGAATAATTATATCTGACTTCCAATCCTCCGGGACTCTACCTTCCTCCCAGGTCAATCTGCACACCTTCCACATCCATTCTATTATTATCTCTCCCCCATGCTTCAGCATTTCACTACACAATCCATCAACTCCTGGGGCTCTCCCCATTTTAACTTTCTTCATTGCTTCCACCACTTCCATCCTACTGATTTCTTCCTCTCTTCTCACAACCCTCCTTCTCCCAGCCATTCCCCAGCCACTTATACTTGCATTACTTTCATTCTCTATGTTCAACAATTCATTAAAGTGTTCTCTCCATCTGTTCACTTTTTCTCCCTCCTCCACTAGTAATCTACTATTTTTATCTTTCACACCCCCACTAACTTCGTTGGCACCCCGTCTAGCTCTCTTTACCTCTTTCCAGAACATTTTCTTACATTACCTCCACTTTGCACTCAAATTCCTTCCAAATTCCTCATCCACTCTCTTACTAATCTTTTCACCTCTCTCCTCCTCTCTACATATAACTCTCTCGTCCGTCTCTCAGCTTCTTCGACGCCTCTGTTGCTCATCCACTTATTATATGCGTTCTTCTTTTGTGCCACGGTCTCTCTAACCTCTTCAGTCCACCATGCTGTTCCCTGAACTTCCTTTCATCTTCTCTCCACTCCACACACCACCTCACATGCTGTACAGATTTCTTCTGTGAAAATCTTGCACACACCTTCCACATCCCCCATCTGCTCCAATCTATATTTATCCAATCGCTCCTCCACT
Source organism: Birgus latro (assembly GCA_018397915.1). Lineage (NCBI taxonomy): Eukaryota > Metazoa > Arthropoda > Malacostraca > Decapoda > Coenobitidae > Birgus > Birgus latro. The sequence goes on from JAGKTI010000124.1 coordinate 177,562, forward strand.
TCCCTTTTATATTCAATCTTTATTCCATCCTCTTGTAACTTTTCTACCCTCCTTGTAAGAACTACTTCCTCCTGTCCTTCTCTTCCTCCATCTTGTTTGGATTCTGATTCTGGCCACCACCAGATGGTGTGTCTCACCTTGCTGACTCTTGGTGATTTTAACTTTTACGAACACTAGTGACGTTCCTGTGCAAAATTTGGCCCTTACGTGTTCTTCCAAAAACTATACCTCTAACTCCTTCAGCCCAAGTATTGTGTAGCTATCAAACAAAAATGCACTTTATACCACAACGTATTTCATGTAAAAATAACACAGGCCCTCTGTTTACGCAGTTAAAATGGGAGTAAACGTAGCCTTGCAAACAGAATGCACAAACCATACTATCAAACCCACAGTCATTGGGGAATGGGGGGGACCACTTTCCCAAAGTCCCAACACACATGAAAGATCTTTTCCAATCAGTTTACCTCAAACATAACCATAGTCCAACCAAATATGAGGGAGATTTCTCAATGATTTTTGTCACAAATGTTCCACTTAGTACAGTACCTGGTAAATAAGAAGGGAAGGGGGAGGATCACTAGCTCTAAGTTGATGCATATACATTAAAATTTGGATAATTTAGGTTCAATTATCTTAGGTAGGCTTACTTTCTTGTATTGTGTGTACACAAAAATGGATGTATAATCCCTCTCCCCATTCCTTACTTATTCAGTACTAAACAAAGCATTTTTGTTGAAAAAGTTATAGAGAAAACCCCTTTTAACATGCCATGAAAATTTAAAAAATAAATTTGTGTTGAAACTACTGTATATACAGTATTTACCAACACCTTATCCCTTCATCTTTTCCTGGGACAGATGAGGTTAGTCTTATTTGTTTCCAACCTCTGCAACATCAAATCAACCCACGCAGGCAAAAACGAGCTAATGAAAAAACAAATCCACCAAAAAATAAGTACTAAAGTATTTGGTCTTTTTGGTAGCTCACATCACTTGATCCAGGAAATCTGACAGAACCAAGTTGTAGACCATGTTATTTTGAATCTATTCCACTATAAACTCGTTTTTGGAAATGTATAATGTGAAAATCCTATAGCCTATTTAATTACCTTGGATCTCCAGTGACATCTGCCAGTAACCCGCCACATTTATCCTTACTAAAGGGAATTTTTTTTACTCAAAAGCTAGCTGTCAAATTCGTCAGGTTAGGTTGGATTAAGCTTGGTTTGGCTGAATCATTAAGTTTCCCATTGCTCGGACACGAAATACACTGACGCGTTCAACTGGAGCGATGGTTGGTAAACAACACAGCCAGTCTGAGTTACCATCAGTAAACAATGTTGCAGGCGACCTATCCGCTTCCTTAACTACCCCAAAATAGGTATATTTTGCCTTGGTTAGGCCTAATCTCCAAAATGAGATTTTAAAAAAAAACTCAAATTCATTCATATCACACTAAAATTGACCAGAAATTATATCTTCTAGTTTCAAAATCAAGTGATGTGAACTTCCGAATACTGACCAAGTATTTGCCATTTTATTACATGTGAAACTTATCCCATAGTCATTTCCACTGTGATAAGATGGCCATATTTTGTCAGGGACTGGCCAGAACTCAATATCAGCTCAGGAAAATGAAACAAAAATATCAAAATTTTCACGAAAACGGGAACCATTGGCACACCAATGAAGCCATTACGTCATTTTCAGTCGCAGATACGAACACAAACTCATTATTGTATTATGCATTTACTCAATACAACATGCAGTCTCCTTCTTTGGCTGTAAGGACTAAGTTAGGACTCATAATGTACTAAACGAGATGGCTGCTGCACCCAAATATGTCGGGTATTATCATGGTGATGACAGCATCTCCCAGACCTTTACTTCCTTTGCTGCCCCTCAGTACTCTTACACACACACACCCATCTCTTTAATGGTATAACCAATCAAACATCCTCTCACAAAAGCCTTTAAAAATATGCTTCAGCTGCTGCGCATTTGTCTTTCTATTTCACATGCTGGCCGGGCTGCAGCTGTCCCGAAATCACCATGGGATCTAAACAATGACATATTTTCAGTATTCTACTCACCGCTGGCCCTTTTGAGGGCATTCTCTGGCCTTTGATATGATCTTGACATCCTGATGGCTCTTTAGCATCAACACAGGACACAAAACTAGACTGCAATAGGGAATATTTTAATAATTCCACTAATGCAGCCTTCCACCGGGAACACTACCCTCTCTCGGCCTCTAAGACTGGGGTGGGATGGTCTAAACACCTTTTTGAAATTTAATAAGCAAATAGTAATAATCAACAGACTTGTGATGACGACTATACACTTTTAATTATCCAATACAAATAACGTAAATATATAATTAAATTCAACACATTAGCAACAATATAGCATAATAGATTTTAACACATGAAAATGTTCTTTGTCAAGGAATGCACATTACATTCTGCATGTTGAAACTCCAAGACATACTGAACATAAAGAGGGTAACCTATATTAAATTTCTCATATGTAATATATTTACATGGGAATTTTATTGCAAATAGGTAGACCATCTTTTGCTTTAGGTTAAAGCGGGTGGTTTAAAGACCTATTACTGAGATCAATGAGTTTTGAGGTCCATAAACGAACTGAGATTGTTATTCATCTTCTGTCTCTGTGGCTAGTGAAAATAAATGTTTTCCTAATCCATTCATTTAAAAAATAAATCAAAGTAGACATTCTACTTACAGGGCTGGATCCAGTAATTTGGAAAAGTGCAAGGAGGTGAGTGAAGTAATAACTGTTTACCAAATGCCTCAGAAATATATTTTCAAGCCCTTTGTTTCACTTTAACGATTCTATGCTAACCTTTAATGCAAAATATCTTTTGTATATATTTTGGTAAACAACATTTTTCTTTTATTAGGTCTCCATACTATGGAATTTGGTTTGGTTATCAAAATTTTGGATTGTCGAAAATTTGGCAGTTGATTAATTAAAATTCGTCAGTTATCTGTAGCTACCAAAATTTCGATAACTGACTACCGGAAATTTTTACAGTAAGTTAAAGATAATTTTCTAAAGAAAGTGCCAAAAAAAATACTATCCTACTAATGTATCTTTCCCAGGGCATACATTTGTCTTGCATGTTTGACTCTTATCACCTTAGGATAATTGCCAAGTGAAAGGCTACTGAAGGTGACACGCTACGATAATTTTCCCGCCAAGTTACTGTTCGTCTTCGCACGGTTAACGGGATCACTAAATTGGAATACGGGTGAAATGCTAATACGCTTCGGTCATGACGGCTGGTTTGTCTTCATCTAACGGAACTGGACCACTCCCACAACTTGAATACTGAGTCGTGGTTGCGTGAAATTCAGTGAGCTTTAGATATAAGGTAAGAACGAGTGTCCTTGGTTACTATACTGTTTTTACTTTAACTTGGTCTAAAATTAAGTTCTCTCCACTTTGAATCCCGAGTTGGTAAAATAGATTACGAACAGATTACGATGCTAGTCACGAAAAGTGCTAAGGGAAGATGCAGAGGCATAGTTTTGCCCTATTCTGCTACTGGCCTATGTGAAATAAGCACAACGAAAATCTAGGCCAAGTTTAGGTAAAAGGAGTATAGTCACATCGACCCTCCAGTCAGCTGTTTTAAAAGGGTATGGAATTTTTGTTTGGTGGAAATAAACCGATTATAGTGAACGTCGTTGACGACTGGCCTCAAGTAACGAAAGCTTTCTATCCTAAATCTATCACTAATGTGACTCTTTTTTTTTTTTTTTTTTTTTTTTTTTTGGGTTTTTTTTTTACTTTTTTTTTTTTTTTTTTTTTTTTTGCTGAGCGGCTTTTATTCAGCTTGTTGTTGTTGATGATGATGATGATGTTGCTGTTGTAGCTCCAGGTTCAACTAAAATGTGAACCCAGTGGACTGCAGGCTAAGGTTGCCCCTCTGCAGTGCACCATCCACCACTTGGGGAATATGGAGGGAGCTGAGGGACGTTTGTATTATTGGGCAGTGGAGTAGCCCAGCTACATCGGTGGTGCCACCACGTGAAGGCGTCCCTCTCCTTCACGTCACTCCACTATACACGATATCAGCACACTGTTAAGCACTTCCACCCCCCCCCCATCAAGAAAAAATAAATAAATAAAATTACTGTCTCCGAGTTCAAAATTAAACAACACAAATTACCATATGCTCGTCGGCTTAAGTGATATCAAACGCTTCTCCCTTAGCAACTTATTCTGCATACTACACTTTATTACACCCATGGTACTGGAGAAGGGTGCCTTCACGTGGTGGCACAGATAAGATCGAACGAATCCACTGCCCGGTTATATAAAAATCCCCTCATTTTCCTTCCTATTACCTGAATAGAGGGTGGTAAGGTGCAGAGGAGGGCAGCTTCAATGTATAGTCCACTGAGTTCACAGTCAGGTGACCCCGGGGTTACGCCAAAAGGAGACGAGGGAATAAGTGATGTGTTTGGTTCGCTTCGTTCGTCTGGCTGTTAGCAAAGATACGTAAAAAACAGTGGATGGAACTGATCGCTTTTTTTTTTTATTATGACTGAGGACCATCAGAAAACCAGGCGATTCATTTTTTGGACGAAGTAGGTCATAGGTCATGGGTCAAGGGCAAGGTCAGCCCAGTTTTGACCTGATTTTGGCTAAACCTGATGACGGGGTTGAGGAATAGAAAAGGGTGGCGTGATTTATTTTAGAGAACAGGGGGTAAAGTTACAGGTCACAGAAAAAGAGATCGGCCCTTTAAGTTATATAATTTTATTCAGTCTGGACTAGATCTGGTGGTAGAGTTTAAGGATAGCCAAAAATGTACTGCTTCTGTTTTCAATGGTCCGGGACACCTTCAATACCTTACGACAGAGAATCAATCGTAGATATATATTTTTAAGAATCCTACGCTTGAATGAGGGAAGCTGCAGAATCGGCAAGGAAGTACAACTAGTGTGTGTGTGTGTGTGTGTTTCCCTCTCCCGCCCTCGTCAATCTTCCTCCATGTCTCCCTCCCTCTGCGCCTATCCATACAATTTACCTTTCATTAAGCGCACACACGCCTCTATGATTTGCGTTGTAAACTGGTATTACCCGCAAAAAGCCCATGTTCTGCCGCATCCGCACCTCTCGTACGACAGGACGAAAGTTCCGGATACGAGGCGTAGGAGTCACGAGGCTAATCTAAAGAGGGTAACGTTACTTAAGTAAAGGAGCTAGACTTCTCCGCGCGACTTGATACATTTATATACTTTATATATAT
>JAGKTI010000125.1:0-10386 GCA_018397915.1 Birgus latro
TCTCTCTCTCTCTCTCTCTCTCTCTCTCTCTCATTTTTAAGAATCCTCATATGCTGTATTATGTGTTCCCTGAAGTGTCTTGCACACTTCTTTCTGTTCCACCTCCTTGTTTCCTTAACTGTCTCCCTCCCTGTAAATTTGGAAACTCATCCACTGATTTTGAGTATATTTATACTGTATCATCCTTTCTAATGTTATTTCTTCCCAATTTCCTTGAGCTTTTGCACACCTCTTTCTGTTTCTACTTCTTTTCCTCTCCTGATATGTCTCCCACCTTCTAGTAAACTCTCATTTCCTAACTTTTGCTTTTAGTTATTTCAGTTTGCAATTATCTTTTGCTTTTATGCAGTGTTTTTATCAGTTTCCTTTATTATTGAAATAGTTTGTTAGGTCCTTACCATATATCACAGGCATATTGTATTTTCCTCCTGATATGTTACATTATTACCCTTTTCTCCTTTTTTTTTGGCCTGTCACAACTTACCTTTTTCTTCATTTGTATTTTTCTTATAATTTCCCCCATGAATAATGCCTTTGACACCTTTTATGGAGGTCCATTATTTTTTCTTTGGGTAGTTTTTGATATCTTCGATACAGCCCCTTTCTTATTCCTAATATCATGTCATTCACCCTGTTCAATAGAACAATTTTCACAACTCATTATTTTCCCCATGTGCCTAAACTCCATCATCCGTACAATATATTTAATTCCTTCAGTATGTGAGGTCTCCTCTGTTGTGAATAAAATTGTGTAGGTGTAAAAAGATTAAATTAAAGACATCATATTAAAGGTTAATGGTGGTTGTTGCCAACCCCTTCAATAAGAAGATTTTAAATCTTTGATGTAAATGATCATCCTGTGGTAGCAAGAATAAGGCATAAAGAACATTACTGTACTGATTGAGTTAATACTTGTTCTATAAAGATCCCTTCCCTAAGCTAGGTGTAATAATCTAGCAGTAGCGAGAATAAAAGACATCATCGTACTGAAGGAGTTCATGCATGGGATGTTTTCACTGCACTTACATCACCAGTACCGTACTTGCTCCTTGTGACATTCTCACAAATGATGGTTAGAGTATATCAAATGGCTTTGTATTACCAGTTCAGTTAATATTCAGATTTATGTGACTTATTCTGAGCTGAATTGTCATCTAGAATTGGATGGAATTGTTTTCCAACCATGAGACAGAGTTATTGATGATAGTATTGATACTCACTGGTTCCTTTGACTCATGCACAACTGCATAAAATCATCTGGCAATAATTGAAATAGAATACTAGTGAAATGCTAACAATTAGAGCATTAATGATGACAGTGTTAACACTGTGGGTCCTAATACTCACTTGGCTGAAAGTAATCAAAGAATACAGGTACCTCTCGATTTACATGAGATTAAATTACAGGTTTTTAAAATTAACATGATGTAAAGAATCTGACTTTTTGTTTACAATACACTTTTTTCTTAACACGATTTAAGAAAAAATGAAATTGCTCTCCACGGGGCGCTGCATTTTGCAATGTCTTCTCGCGGTGGAGGTTGAAAAGCACTGCCAAATACACATTCACTGTTGTACCAGCTTCGTGTCAGCATCACTGTGCAGCCTAACCAATGGTTTACACCATTTTTTCTTTACCTAACTTTCCTTCGTCTGATTCATCATGACCTCCAAGCGTCCTTATTTACCACAGAGTACACTAGAAAGTTCACAGAACCTAACTCCTTCACTTAACATGTATTCATATGGGAAAATTATGTTTAAATTACAGAAAATTCAAACTACACATCTTCTGTAACACACACAATACTCATGTAAATTGAGAGGTACTTGTACTAGAGAAAACAACCATGAGAGGTTTATTGATGACAGTATTAACATGTAACCTCATAACTTTCCATCAGCTTAATAAAGTTGTGTGGCATTAGTGAAGTTGACAGGACAATGGGACAATTAACACTTTAGCGGTCTTTGGTCGCGGATCTGCGTCCAACCCGATAGTGCCCAGTCAGCTCTTTAGATCCTGATCCACGTCCGAACAAAGAAATATTCACCATTAATCAGGAATTGTGTCTAGCGTCCTGAAATTTGGTCTGATATTAGCACGATTGAATTTCCAGTTCAGTGATACTTGTATTTTCATTCATGGAAAAATTTAAAAATGTGACCAAAAAACGCTTAGAAAAAAGTGGTATAAACATTCGTATGTGCTCTTTCAACTTTTGCTCGTCATAACTATTTCATTTTATGCAGTATCACTCTGTTTTCTTTCATCTTATTCTAAGAAGTCTCAGCTTTCTAATGGTAAGCCAGATCCACTAATCCAGCAATTTTGGGGTGAAAAATGATCAGAATAGCAAAAAGTTGAGTGCACAGATTTGTTTTAAACATTCTTATGCACTCTTTCAAATTATACTCATCATAACTATTTTACTTTATGCAGTATCACTTTCTTTTTTCTTTCATCTTATTCTACAAAGTTGCAGCCTTCTAACGGTATAAAAACAAATCCACCAATCCAAATATTTCAACGTGACAGAATGATCGGAAAAGATAAAACTTAGGTGTGTGACAGTTTGATCGGAAAAGAAAAAACTTGAGTGTGCGGCAGAGGTGGAGGGAGAGAGAGCGGGGTGGAGAGAAAGCCGGAGGGTTCTGCTGGCTGCAGGGGGGTTGGACCACAAAAATGTTAATTAGTCATGGATTTTTTTTTTTTTTTTTTAGTAGTAGTAGTAGTAGGCCTTTGATAACCATGAGGAATGGATAAAAAATAAAAAAGTATATAAGTTTAATGTAGCAACTGTAAGTTTTCTCAATTTGTTGTATCCATTCATCCATTATTCAATCCTGTGTCGCCCCACAGAGGAGCGTAGGAGTCCGGGATTGGCAAGTTGATCCTGACATTTCCATGAGGTTTCTGGGCCAGTCCCATTATGTCTGTGCCAGGGTCAGCCACTCTGAAGCAGACCCACATCTTTACGGGGCGATATTTTTCTTTGATCCTTCTGTGTATATACACTCTGCATGCCTGATTGTTGGTTCTGGTGGCATTTTAAAGCTGAGTAGTTGTACTCTATTGTAGTATGTTCAAAAAAGGAGAAAAAAGAAAATAAAATGCCAAAATGACGAGTTGAAGTTAGGTGAAAACCAAAAATTTTATACCTTGCCATAGAAAAATATTCAGAAAAAAAAAACTAATAAAGATATTTAGATCTGGTTTAAACCATGCAAAACTACAATAAATTACCTTTATAATTATATATATATATTATGGTAATTCTTGCATTTTGTTGTACGGTAAAGCGAAAGGAAAGAGATGCATAATTTTCTTTTAGTCTCGGCTGCATATTCGCTTTGCAGTCTTTTTATTTGATCGGTCAGTGCAAATACACTTTTTATGATAGGATGCTGGTTGTGGTGTTGTTATGAGGTGGAATACTTGTTCTTTATCATAGTATGTTCCAAAAAGGAAAACAAATAAAACAAAAAGTCAAAGTGACGAGTTGAAGTTATGCAAAAACCAAAAGTTTTATACCATTCTATAAAAATAGTCACCAAGAAGTAAGTGATAAAGAAACAAAGCCATGAGTCAGACGAGCTGTGCAGTACCTGCCATGCATAGAGCAACCATTCCGTGACGTCACGCTCGAGTCTCTTTGTTACGATGTATAAACGTGATTTATGGTGAATATTTTACAAAAGTTTCTTAAAATGACGATTAAAACGTAATCGGAATCTCTGAGGTTGGATGTGAAATGACTATCACAATCGTCATCGGAATCTCAAAGGGGTAAGATGAGAGTGACCAGCCTCACTCATCCCTGAGTGGCATTACATGAGCAATAAACCCCAACCATCCCTTGGATATAAACCTTCTCCGGCTTAATCTGATTGGAACGCCGTAATTACCCACTAAACCATCAGGTGCCAAAATTTGGTTATATGGTTACCACCCAGCTTAGTAAATGGTGTCCTGGTGTACAGGAAACCATTTGGCTTGTCACTCAGTGTAGAGTCACCCACAGGCAGAAGGATGAGGAAAGAATGAAGGAAAGAAAGACAGAAGAGGGAGTGTAAAGTCACCCAAAGGCAGAAGGACAAGGGAAGAATGAAGGAAAGAAAGACAGAAGAGGATAAAAGGAAAGAAAACCAGAATATTGAATTAATGCAAGGGGTTGTTTTTTTGCCAGCTTGTTACATTGCAAGAAATTCTTATCGTTGAAAAAATAAAATGTTAATTGATAATTATAGTGTACTTCACTTTCATCTTAAATGTCAAGACCAACTTGCCTAGCCCCGGGCTCCTACGCTCCTCATGGGGCAACGTAGGATTGGATGATGATTATAATGATACAGTGTACCTGGTTGTCAGATTTACCAGTCATCTGAGCTATTGTAAAATATACCAGTACACCTTTAAATGACCAGAATGCAAATTATCATCATCAAATAGTGCCATGCTTCTTCGAAGGCTATCTTTCCTGGAGTTGGTTACAGTTTACTCGAAGCTTATCTACAGGTTGGAAGTTTTGACCAGTACTCGTCAATATTGGTTAGTGTAAAGGGAATCACAGATGTGTAAGAAGAGTTTGGGTAATCACAGATGTATAAGAAGAGTTTTAAATGTGATATATAGTCTCATCTTGGAGTATATAATTTTGGCTGAGTACTTTGCCCAATAGCCATGACTGTGGGAGGTTACTAAATTTGTAGCCACTCATCACTCCACTGGTAGTACCTCCCATGGAGGCCAAGGTTGATGATACCCATTCAAGGGATAGCCAGTGAAGGATTGGTGAACACTGGGCAGTGATGTCTTCAAGGCTGTAGTGTCAGTCATGAGCTAGATAAAATAGCCAGACAGTAAGTGATTAAAGATTTTAAGAAAACTGTAGAATCACGGGTCACATGATGGTTCTGCAAACTTTTTGTTGAAGGACTGGTGTTCACTATGTGAAGTAACAATAATCGTAGTAAGAGTGTTTTGTCATGTTAAACATGCCATCATAATGGAGAAGGTAACTAACTAACTTACCGAGTAGAGGTTTATACGATGAAATATAAATTGTCTGGTGGTAAGTAGATTGATAATAAAATTGTCTGGTGGTAAAAAGTGTTATTATTCATTGAAGTGAAAAAATTAAGAACTGTCACTTTAAAGTGTCATTATGGTGAAGCTATGAAATGCTGGCATTGCTTAATGTTTCTGCTGAGGGAATGGTTCACTACAAAAAAGAAATGAATAATTAAAATACAGGAAAAAAAAAGAAACTTTCATGAAAGTGTCATTGTAGAGAAACATAATGCTCTCAGTGCTTAAACAAGGTTTCTGCTGATGGAAATATTACTGCTTTTGAGAGAGAGGAAAAAGGAAAGCACAGAAAAAGACCTTAATGCAGGAGAGGTTTAATGTTGTCACTAATTAATATGGTATCTGATTGTAAAATAGCTTGATCTGTTTTTATATGATTAGTCATGAAGACTTTGGAGTTATAGTCATGCATGACATTTGATATGCTTGCCATTGTGGTTCACCAGGATGCTCAAGGATTCATAAACTGCTTAGCTACAGTTAGTCCTCATTTAAAGTTGTTTGACTTAAGGTTTAAGTTATCAAGTTGTGGATGATTAAATACTTTTCCTTCACATAAAATTGGTAGTGATTCATTGGAAAGCTGTTTTAAAGTTGGAAATGAGCATTTCGTGCTTTTTACCCTACAAGCAATAAACCAGAAGCAAGTCTCACTTGAGGCTGTATTCCTTAAAATAACATTTTGCAGGACTCTACTAGACTGTAAGTGAGGACTGATTGTACTTCTCATTTTTCCCTCATATTCCATCATTCATGTGTCTGAGCTAGTACCCAGTGTTGTCATTTTCCTGAGCCATGCACTTAGTTTCACTTCCTTGCCATATAAAATTTAGTCTGGTGGAAGTTACTAAATTCGACTTTGAAAGGAAAGAAGAAAAATTACTCTTGGCCTCAAAAGACAGATCCAAACAAATCTATTCATTCAAGTGTAAATTACCATTTCTAACATGTTACAGTAGGATAGGAATTTGTAAGTTGAAATTTAGTCTGAGTAAAAATTTCCCCATGCACATCAATCCAGGGAGAATGCTAGGATAGAGAACAAGTAGGGATGAGTGTGTGGTAGTTATGTTGCATATGTGCCTGTTGTAAAATGTACAGTATACTGTATAATGAAAGTACAACAGTGAATATTTGTTGATATTGGAGTTAGGTGTGTATGTTATGATAGTGTATGAGGTGTAATGATGCAATTTGTTTGTGATTCTCTGTGGTGGTTCCATTGAACTCTGTGGGAGGTCAGATTTAGCACATTGATGGCCATCCTGTTAAACTAAGAAACTTTTGTACTGTATTAACTCTTTGAGATCTGGAAACCTCCCTTGGTGTGATAAAATTACGGAGCGTTCATCACGTTCAGAATTCTGAAGTTACGGAGAGAACTCAGTGAGTTAATACTGTCAAATCAGTTTCAGAACCTTTCAGTGTATGGAGACTAACATTATATACAGTCGGATCTCCACTTGTGCTTGGTTGGCTAGCATGGATTTGCGATAATATGGTCAGCTAGTTTATACCCTTTTTTCTCTGCTTGTGCAGATAGTTCTCAGTTGTAGTTCCATACATTCATACATGGTTGGGAAGTGCCATGTGGTCAGTGTGCAAAAGATATTATAGAGGACCCACCCTCTCACCCACTCTGTGAGTTCCTACCAACCTTGGAGCCACCCCAACCATCCACTTCCTCCACATCTGCCTCCTTGGATAGGTATTGAAGCATCCTTTTCTCTTATTGTGTTTTTATCTGTTCAGTCAGTTTGCAAAGATTGTTGAAATTTTCTTTGTTTATGCTGTGTATGAGAAGTAATGTTTGTAGAATGCAAAAGTTTGTAGTGGATGGGGTTGAATAGTTACAGTGGAGTGAGAGCTTAGGAGCCCTGGTCTCAGCTGAACTTTCCTCGAGTCACTGAATTTGTTTTATACAGTTTTGCTTCATGTCCTATTTCTGTGGGTTCCACAGATCACATAGTGGAGGTCCGATTGTGTTATACAGTAAAGTGTTTTGATCAGGAATGCTTATATGAAATACTGCCACATTTAATATCTGGCAGCCTGAATGAAATAGTGTGAATATACCAGTGTTGGTTAGAGTGATAGTGTTGGAGTGATGTGATTATGACGGTGCATGTTGTGATGATGATGATTAGACAGTATGTGGTGGTGTTGTGTAGTGTTCTGGTGGTGTGTGTGTTCTGTGTTGTGGAGGGACCAACGGTGTGTGCTGCAGGGACAGTAAGCTGGGAGGCGGCAGCAGCAGCAACGGGAAGAGCGGGTCGTCGTGGAGCGAGGGCAGCCACGAGGGAAGCACCACCCTGGCCTCAGAGCTGTGGGGCGCCCCCGGCAACAGCAAGATACGTGGCCCTCCCCCAGGGCTGATTGCTGGCAGTGTGCAGAAGAACAGTGGTGTGGTGAGCGGAGGAGGTGGTGGAGGAGGTGGTGGTGGAAGTGGTGGTGGTGGTGGAGGAGGTGGAGGAGGGGGGTCATGGGGGACCCTTGGCCGCTCCACCTCCTGGTCTGGAGAGCAGCATAGAAACCCCCCAAACAGTGCCTTACACTCCGCTGCAGCCGTCGCTGCCTCAGGAGCCTGGACCAACTCTCAGCTGCCCTCCACCTGGCTCATCCTTAGGAACTTAACACCTCAGGTAACTCAACACTTCCCCTCTTGTCATACCAGGCTCTAACAACAGTATTATCTTCTCTTGTTCACCATTGTCAGGTGACCAGGGTCTCTAACAATTTTCACCACCCTCCCTGAATTCAGTGTTTGTTTGTGACCACTTTAACCACTGGTGGGTGCCAGGACTGGTGCCGGCCCAACTGTGGCACCTTTGGCTGGGCCAGCAGTGAGCTGGCACTGGCTCCTCCTGCAGTACTTGGTTGTCATGTGGGATGAGAGGAACCATGTGAGAGTGACAACAACTAGAACATTCACCCAGGAATTTGTATGAGAGTGGCTGATAGGAATAGGAAGATATGATTTTGTAGCTAGCACATTTTCATTATTATACCAGTTCAGGAATTGGAATATTTTTGAAGAACTGAAATTATCTGTGTACTGTACTTGGAGGCCATGATATCTACCCATTGCTGTTTTGTGGATTATACTGAAAATTCCATTCTGTGGCTGTATATGTTAATTGAGTCAGTAGAAGTGATCAGAACCTCATCTTCCACCTGCCAACTTGAAGTATTTGCCATGTCATTTTTTAAACTGCACTTCCTTCAACCACATTCCTTTCACCCGAGCTAACAAATTGATGGTCAGAACCTAACACTTGTGTAGAACAGTCCTCGTGTTGTAATGTTCTGTAGAGTTTGTGTTGATGTTTGTCCTGCATCAGTCCTTCCCACCGTCTCATGGGACTGTTCTTTGGAAACTGCAGTCCTGCTAATGGTCAGCTTTGCCTAGTGAGTAAGAGGTGGATATGAGTAACTTTTTTTTTTTTTTTTTTTTTTTTTTTTTTTTTTTTTTTTTTTTTTTTGTAATCTGGGTGGTCATGAAAAGAAAAGCCTTCCATGCAACTCTTTTTTCCCAACTCAGCTGCAGTCCTTCATTCCATCCCAACCTACCCTGAGAAATCATTGAAGTGAAATGGCATTGCCCTTTGTTTTACACTCTTTGTCACTGCTGAATTCATGAACGTGTTGGGTTATCACTTACTTCAAGGCATATCTCTGACCCTCACACTCTCCGTAGAAGTGTGTTGAAGGGAGTAGCTATGGTGCAAATTCTGGCTGCTTCTGTCGCTCAATCCTCACATTGGCTTGACTCTGAGACGTTTTCTTGTGGGCTTTAGGAAACTCCTTAGCAGCTCCTCCCTTCCAATTTTTTTCTGCATATAGCATGTTCATATTCTCTTGTATGTTATTTGTGCAAACTGTGTTGAAATCTAACCCCTTAAATGCAAGATATTTCTCCTTTACAAATAATATTGGCTGATGGTAGCAGGATAAAATTATAAAGATGTTACCATATCTAAGGAATTAGTGCATACATACTTTAGATGCATAGAAATGATGACATGCTTCCTTTTAAGGGCTATTGCATATCAAGGGTGCCTATGGTACAGCTAAGTATTAATTACTTGCCAACAGTTGCTGGGAATTGTTGGGAAAAAAGAAACCTGATATGTGTAATAAGATTCTTAGCCATGTTAGAATCTTGGCTTGGACTTGCGAATGTTAAATGGTGATTGTTTTTAATCCGTTATAGAGGAGGGGCCCCTCATAAATTGAGTAGCATTAATGGTAGGAAGAATGAAAGTTAAATATATTTTACTGAAGGTTTAAAAGGTATTGAAAGTGCAAGAGAATAGTAAAATGTTGTATGTAATTTAATTGCTTGGAAAGACACAGTAGGGAGCCTCATAAGCCCACAAGAATGCAGCTCTTATTCTGGCTTTGGCATGTGGATAACGTGGTGGTGTGTCCTGTAGGGGGCCCAGTTGTTTCACTAACAGACTTGCCCAGCCCTACACTCTGATGATTTTATTTGCAAGTTCACAGCCATTGCACTTGTTACTGTGTTCATCTTGCTCACCACACAGGCAAGAATACACAGAGTTTAATTTTGTGTTTACATGTACCACATTTACAGTATGAATAAATAGTTTAGAAGAAGGCAAGAAAGTAGATGAATTAAGTCCATTGTAATCACTTAGAATATTAATTTCAGAATGGTCACTATTTTAATTTTTTGAATGACAGTTTAAGTACTAGTATTATGAAACTAGTCTTACCCTGTTGAACCCAGGGTGGTCATTATTTCATTTGTGCCATATCTTGAAGGTTTTATTCAGCTCAGGACATTCTTTCTGAAAGTGGAAGGTTAGATATAGCCTTTAATAATCACATTCAGGAGGCCATTCCTAGGTTGAATAAAAATCATGTGGTAACAGCAAGAAAAAAGAAAGATGGTCATCACTCGGATTCAACAGGTTAACGAAATACAGTAGAGTTTATAGTTGAATGAGCACTTCACGTTTGCATCAAGCACTGGTTAGAGATAAGATTAACTTAAAGCTCTTGTATATTGTCAGGGGCATCAGAAAAAGCCACTGCAATAACACACACACACGCACATGCACACACTGATACCACAGGTCATGCTACACAACAGCACACACACACACACACACACACACACACACACACACACAAGTACCACATTCCACTTTACTCCACAACAGTGCACACACACACACACACACACACACACACACCACAATCCACTTTACTCCACAATAGTGTGCACACACACACACACACACACACACACACACACACACACACAC
>JAGKTI010000125.1:33661-51480 GCA_018397915.1 Birgus latro
AGAAGTGTATTAGGCTAAGAAAAAAAGTGATTGAAGGCAGGAGGCTGGTCAAACACATCTTCCTAACATAAGGGGCCTCACACAAACTCATTGTAGTGGAAAAAACAGAAAGTATATTATATATATATATATATAATAGTCAGTAGTCCTACTTGGCATCTGTAAAAAAAAAATGACAAGCATTTAATAAGGTTTATGTAAAAAAAGTGGATTAAAAAAAAAAGTTTGCCAGGTAGTTTGTACGTAAGGTGGAGAGTGAGGTACCTAGAAGTCGTAATGGTTGTGAGATGAATCCAAGTGTGATACTCCTCCCTCTCTCTTCTTTCTTTTTTCACTCCTAACCTCTCTTCCTGTCAGTCCACTCTATGGTTTTTGACACAAGGGCCCCAGCAAGTGCAACGTTACATGTGCCTTGTGTTCGAGGATTTTGTGGTGGCCCACGGCGAAAATAACAGTAATAACATACCTCCCCACCTGTATCCCCTTTCACCACCGCTACTGCTTGAATAATTTGTGGGCCCTTTTTTCTGAGTGGGCTGCACATAGATATTATTTAAACCCCCGCACGGTCAAAAGCACGGCAGTCGAGACTTAAGTAACAGATATCACCCAAAGGAGCAGCACTTGAGAGGGAAAGTCAAGTGGTTGGAAGCCTCGGTTGATTTTAGTGTTGGCAGCCTTGGAATTCTGTGGGGTAATAAGTGACAGTTATTTGGGGCAGTTCACCTGAGCTCCCCTCTAGTGATAAACAAGTGTCTGATGCACTGTGGAACTTTATGGTGCTCTGTGCATGAGTATGAAGGCTGTGGCGACCAAGGCTGGCAGGCAGGCAGGCAAGCGGCTAAGCAAGCAGGCAGTGGCGGGAGGTGTGTGATAGTCCACTGGGCCAGTCTCAGGGAGCCAGTCAACCGCACGTATCAGGAACGAGGGGGCAGTAACCATGATATAATAAGCCGCTGAATATATTAGGACGTTCTACCAGAGTTGGCTAAAGGCCTTTGAGGAGTACTTATGGCCTCCCCACCTCACTGCTGCCTCGCCGCTGCCGCCGCCTCCACTCTGTTTCTGCCGTTGCATGCCGCGCCGGGAGGTTGTGTCCCAAACTGTGGTACCTCTATGGTAGGGTCGCTCAGCACCCACCTCAGCGTGCTAAGTAATTCCTGTTGTAAAAGTGTCCCTATTCCAAAGATCCTTGGAGTTCCAGTTAAGGCTTTTGGGTGATAAAACAATGTATTATGATTTTTTGTACCTGACTATGTACAAGTCAAGATATTCTTTTAATGATGCTATATAGATTAAAATATAATGCAGTCGATTCCATGAAGTGGTAATAACTGTAGCTTAAATGAATCTGATGGCCGACTCGACCTGCAGTCAGCTGCCCACATCTCTCGTCAGAATAACAGGCAGAGGGATAGTTGGTCTGGGTTCTGCTACTACCATGTCGGAGAGTTAATAGTGAAACACAGCGGATGTGGGCCGTTGTTGGCTGGGGATGGGGGTGCTGGGGTTGGGTGAGCGGGCTGGCCAGATGCCTCCCCCTCTCCTTCCCCCCTAAATACACTCAAACACCCCCCCCCCCCCTGGCCTCCTGTGCGACACAGTAGTGACAGCGCTGCCTCCGCCCGGCTTGCGGTGTGCTTACGTGTGTAGTTGAGAGTTGCTGCTGCGTCACAAGACTGTCACAACCCCATGCTACCTTGTTGCTTCCTGCAGCTCCCTCACCCTCTTTATGTTACACTTTGAGGCAGCTAGAGGTCAAGTCACTTATTAAAGGTGAATGAGGTCTGAGGAGTGGGTCTGGGTGGGTCATATATCCTGCCCTGACCCACCCCTCATCACCCCAACCCCCACCCGCACGGTCCTGCCCACCCGCTGAAATGTTCTGCGCCTCAAAGACAATTGTTGCAGCTTTTGTCAGCACTGAAATGCATTTCAAATATGAGATTCCAAAGATACCTTGAAGGAAGTAATGGGTGCCATTTAGTAGCAACTGATGTATAGGTTTATGACTTCTTGGTTTTGGTGCCAAATTAAACTAGTAATAACTGGATATGATCAATAGTGAATATTTCCCTTATATAATTATAGCTTGAATGTAAGTTTCTTTTAGTTTAGCCTATCTGGTCATGTTGTCTTGTAGGAAAATACACAAAACAATCTAGGCTGTGTTCCTTTGTCACCGATTCCAGTGTTGCTCTTAATCACCTAGATGTAATAATATTAATAAATGTAATAATAATAATAATAATATAATAATAACAATAATAATATAATGATAATACTGACAGACGTGATGGTTGCTTTTTTTTTTTTTTTCCAACTGGGGACTCGTATACTGCTGAGGGCATAATAGTTGTATCTCCTGGGTACTACCATCAAGACATATCGCACACCTCACTGGCCCCTCGGGTCAAGCGTGGGGGTGAACCAAAGCATTTGTTGTGGTGTGTATTAGATTCAAACCGCCATGCTCCCACTCCCAGTCCCCCCCCATCACCCCAGCCTGCCCCACAACCCCTCAGTGGGTGTGGTGGCAGGAGGGGTCAAGCCCCCAGCTTCCCTCTGCACTCAGAGCCTCAGGGTATCTGGGGGCTCCCTGGGGGGGGGGTTCAAGGGCTGGCGGCAACCTGCCATAGCTCGGACTGAGGCTAGACAGGCAAGTCTTTCCATGTAACTTAAATGGTATTATCACATCAGCACTGGTAACAAGTCAGAATTTTTGTATTAGATGAGTGATGTACGTTTTATACTTATATTTTTAGATTGTGCGAGGCAACGGTCAATATGGTGCAGGATTATAAGCGCAGTGTCCTGACTCGTGCCCTGTCTTGCTTGATGCTGCCAGTATTTTTCCTCAAGTAATATGAGATTGAATCACTGGTATATTATTGGCGAATTGCTCATACATGTAGAATGTGTTCAAGTCTGGTCTAAGCTCTTTTACAACAGGGAATTATCTTAGTATCCTCAGAGGTAAATTTTTTGTTGTCATATTGTTTTAATGCTGTCATAGGCATAAGTTCTAAACTAATGGCCAAGGATGTGGTCTGGAGTAGCACCGGTGGTCCGTATGTTGAGGCTTTCACTTTAAATGTAAAAGAGCTTAATAGTGTCTCTCTATTGCTGTGTAGTGGTGGCATCTAATACGTGACTTAAGCTAAGGTAAACTTACTGATATAAAAAAAAAAGAGAAAAATACAAAAAATTATATAAAAATTGTACTTGCTATTGTGAAGGGATGGTTTGTTGCCTGCTCAGGGTTACCGCACTTAACTTCTGATGTTGACGTGAGGTGTAGGGCAGAGGCAGGCAACACAGGAGGGCTTCATAGCATTTCCTGCCCCCATGATTTCATACCTCTTACCACCATCCCAGACCAGGATAGAGGGGGTGTGATGGCCTCTTGTCCAGTGAGCTTGTCTAGTCCTGAGGGTTCTGTGGCCAGCTGAGCAGCCTGCCAGACTGTAAGCCTGACCATAGGTCCTCACCTTCCAGGAGGAGTCACTGCCTTTCTGTCCCCCCCCCCTACCCCCATGACCCACCTTGGCTACATCCCATATCACCTACAGCTTAGGATACACATCACATGCACATGGGTGTGTGTGATGTGTACACACACATCACAGCTGACAACACACACACACACCACAGCTGACAACACACACACACACATCACAGCTGACACACACACACACATCACAGCTGACAACACACACACACACACACACACACACAGCTCAACACCACACACACATAGCTCACAACACCACACACACAGCTCACAACACCACACACACAGCTCACAACACCACACACACAGCTCACAACACCACACACACACACACACACACACACACACACACACACACACACACACACACACACACACAGTCCCAGGCCTGGGGAGCAGCCACAGCCGCTGCAGCCATGTCAGGTGCTCCCCCTGTGCCTCTCTTGTGTGTTCAGTGGCCCCGGCCCTGCCGTATGCAAGCCTCAGTCTCCAACACCACCACTGCCGGGGCCTCACCTCTCTGTGACATGACACGCCGCAGCTGCTGCCTGGCTGCTTCCCCACCTACCTTTTCCTCTCCCACTCCTCCCCCCCCCCATGCCTGTGTTGCCTCCCCTTGCCACCACACTTCCAATGTAGCAATGAAGCCAGGAGCAATAAGGTGAGCTGTCGTTTTCGCCGTCTTCTCAGCCTTGCATTTTCTGGCTGTCAGCCGCAGTCCACAGGCTGAGATGTTGATAATGTAGCGGCGTGTGTCCTGGTGGTCACCATAGGTCACCAGGCCAGGCTGGGAGGGCGGTGCCTGCGGCACGCCCCACGTATCCACATGTTGGTGTTGTGTTGCCGTGTTAGCAGGCGGCCGCCAGGTTTTACCGTGCTCACTTTGCCGCGCCGGCGGTCACCTGTGTCTCCCTGGCCCCACCCCCTGGCAGCACGAGGGCTGGGGTAAGGGGGTAGTAGGTGGCCGGCACGGCTGGCCTGTCCTTCCTACCGTACCATTGCACATTCCCACAAGCTAGTCAGGGCGGGCACCACGACACACCCACCGTGGTGGGCAGGCAGTGGCCTGGCATATGACTCCACCCTGTCCCCCACCTCTGTATTGTGTGGGAGGAGGAGCCAACCCGCCCTTGGCACCTCTTGTTAACCATGCCACTTGATGCATATCCTAGCTGGTCAGTGTGCTTGGACAGGTCAGCGATGCTTTTAATATAATTATTTATACAGGCTTTCTTGTACTGGATGTTCCAATATGCATAAATAAATTTGGTCTCAGTGTTTACACCTATAGATGACTTTTTATTATCCTTGAGTTTTTATTTTGTTTTTAAGTATGCCAAATACTGTACTGTACTGCACAGCAAGAGCATATATGTCAGTGTACCTTCCACGTTTGGTTACCACGGCCATGCAGAATTTTCACATGAACAGTACACCACCAGAACCTCACCATAAAGTTTTCCAACAGAAGCTTGACTTCCCAGATAAAAAGTACATATTAGAATGTAATGCAGCCCCAGTATCAACACAGTATTAGCTCAAACAACTCTCTTCACACACTACTGCTTTATGCTATTAAAATAACATTGTACTTCTTGCAGAAATTGTGCCAAGAAGTCTTTGGTGGCAATTCACCTTATGTTTACAGAGTGCCTAGTTGAAGTGGCTGGACATAGTTTCAGAAATGTGTGGTGTGAACCAGTGACCGATCATGGTTAGATGAAATGTGTCCGCATGATGCCAACCCTTGTTCGGTGAATGTGAAGAAGAAACTATTTTGTAATTATAACATAAGCAGCCAGGACTGACAATTCAGTGTAATGCAGAAATTTGTTATAACATATACAGGTAATAAAATGTGCCCCGATGACTACACCAGGCGGATGACAGCCTTCCGGGCCACAACAGCCCATCTCACTTTCTCCCATAGGCCCCTCCTCCCCGCAATGGACCAGACCCGAGTTAGCAGTACGGGGACATTACTCTCCGGCTGTAACAACCATCACCAGACTCGGGGGTGGGAGTTGCTTTCAAGCAGTCTCACGCAGCGGCCCAGTAACATCCGCTGGATTTACTGGAGAGGGAGCGACCACCGGTTCTTCCTCATGTCACCCACCTTCGGGAGCGGAGGCACGGTTACGTCCGGCGGACAAGCCGGTGTGAGAGCGTCCGTGTGATCTCTTCTGCCCGTCCTAAGACAGGGAGCAGAGCTTTGGTAGCGTCCGCTGGACCTGCCATAGCGGAGCCACCCGCCGGGTACTCCGCGACTGCACCAGACCCCCAGCAGGAGCGTGGTAGTGTCCGCCGGACCTACCCGGTCGAGAGCATCCGCTGGATCTCTCCCTCCTGCTGCTCCCGGGACGTGAGGCGCCCCGGCAACGTCCACCGGAATTGTCGGGCAGAAGGAGCATCCGCCGGATACCCCCTTCTCCCTCCGTCCGGGTGCCTCGGCAATGTCCACCAGACTTGCCAGGCCCGAGGAGAATCCACCGGATCTTCTCCGTCTCCGGCATGGAGTTGCGGCGGCACCCGTAGGGCCTGCCAAGCTGAGGGAGTGACCGCAGGTTCCCCCTCCTCCACGAGGCCAGAGGCTCATGTAGAGGAGTGAGTCTCTGGCTCGGCTCAACCCTCCTGTGGCCGAGTGAGACGCCCTTCTGCCACCCCTCACACCACCTGGGGTGGAGATCTCTTCCTACAGATTCATCGTGGCAGAGTGTGTGGAGCGGACCTGTTGTGGGGATCCAGTCAGCCCAGCCGTCCCCTCCCCGGTCGCAGACGCTGATGGACTCGCAAGGGCACCACAGCCGCAGGCGACTCCTGACAGCCTCCTCTCCCCAACGAGACTGCAGGCCTCAGCCGCCGAGGTGCGTGCTGCCACCCCGGGGCCCCTCTGTGTCCCAAGGCGCCCTGCACACCCCGACGACGTCCCGAGCCAGACGAAGAGCCACCTGCCTCCTGGCCCTGTTCAGCCCCAGTCCCGAGGGCCCAACTACTCCTGAGGCCACCTCCCGGCAGAACCGCCTACCCGGCATCCCCGATGTGAGTCGACTCCATCGTCTCCAGCTGGCCTCCCTCCTACACCGGGCCGCTACCTGAACCTCCCGAGAGCGTGAGTGTCCCCTTTCCTCCTGATGCCCCACCTGAACTCTGTGAGTAATATCTATTTCTATACCCCACATGCCTCCTCCCCCCCCCCAGTTCGTGAGTGGAACAAACAGTGACTCCCCCAGTGGCTTTCAGTGAACTCTCGCCAGTGTAAAGGTTCAGTGCCCCCCATAGTGATACGAGGGGAATATACCTAAGGACTATTATTTGGCAGGAAAGAGGCCAGAACTGTACACGCAGCCCCAATCAGGACACCTATACTCCATTTCACCGAGTCT
Source organism: Birgus latro (assembly GCA_018397915.1). NCBI lineage: Eukaryota > Metazoa > Arthropoda > Malacostraca > Decapoda > Coenobitidae > Birgus > Birgus latro. The sequence goes on from JAGKTI010000125.1 coordinate 40,559, forward strand.
GGCACCATCTCTGATGAACGCCTGTAGTGTTGATGTAAATCCTCTATACTAGGTAAACCTCTTTGTATTACCTTGAGAACCAATATACAGTATAAAGGCAATACAAAAAGGCATATCCAGTACGGAGGAGCATTATCAGGGCTACGGGTGTTGACATCATTGATGGTGCCAGACTCGGTGAAATGGAGTATAGTGAGCCACAGACATAACTCCCAGTGTGCCACTCTGCTATATTGTGTGTTGCCTTTATTGTAAGGGATTCTGTAAGTGCCACATTAAATATTCTATATTGTATTGTATCAGTCAATCTGGTTAAAACACAGAGCATAACAGTAGGGATTGTAAAAACGCGTACGCAGGGTCTGCTTTATTGGATGTTCGTCACAAAATAATGTTGCCTACACCACTGGCTCCCCTCGGAGGCCTCTCGCGTAGCAACCCTCGTCATTAATCTTGTCCACCTCGGGAGGCAGCCCATACAGACCCCTAGCCTGAGCAGTATGACTGAAAGGAATATCATCTACTTTAACCTTACTTTTACACACTATCAGCTGTTACACACATACTTCACAGACTAACATGAGGTACTTACAGATTGTGGCACCTCTCCATCCCTGGTTAATCCCCAGAAAATCGTGGAGCCCTCAACACACTTCTTTCCAATTAGGCGGGTCGTCTGCCTCCGGGGCCTAGCCCGTATAAAACAAGTCTTTGTACACATACAAAAGAGATCGGACATATAAACTAAATACATGCAAAGGTTCTCCTATTTTCCCTTAGTTGAAGCACAAATTTCTTATCTAATAAGTTACTGAAATACAGGAGTTAGGGGTTGAAGCCACAGACGACGCGACGGCCAGTGCAGATGACACCAACACCCCCGACCCCCCCCAGTACCACCGGGGGGCCGCCGCTGACACTGAGCGGCTGTGAACAGGAACAGCTCACCTGTATCTCTTCCTGGCGCCCCTCTTGCTCCCAGGTGGTGACCCGGAAAGGTAGCAGTCGCCGGCGCCTAGTCTCCGGCCGAAATTCCACTCGCCAGGTAAGGGGTGGAGTTTACAACTCCACGCAACGCCGCGGTATTGGCCACAGTCATACCGGGTACGGGGCAGAGCTGACCACAGTCTGTTCCCCAGTTGCACCTCCGCTACAGGGCTGTGGCACGGACGTGTGTCGGTCGGGCAGGACAGGCCATAAGTCGTCCGACTCCTGTAGTCGTTCCCCCCAGAGTAGCGCCGCAGTACCGGCAACAAGCCGTACTGGGTACGAGGCAGGATTGGCCACAGTCCATCCCTCTGCTACTAGTAGTCCTCTCAGCTCACCAGTACGGGCCATTAGCCGCACCAGAGCTACAGCCTCCTGTGCCACTACGACGTCGGCCAGTAGTCACGTCAGTCCAGAGGTAGAGCAGGCCATTAGCTGCACTGAAGCTGTTGTCCCCTGTACCACCATGACGTTGGTCATTAGTCACATCGGGCCAGAGGTAGAGCAGGCCACAGTCCGCTTCTCTCCCACAGGAGGACCTGCAGCCAGAGAGGACCCCTCCCCCGAGCCGTGGCAAGGCCTCGCCCGAGGCCTTGGTTCCCTGCAACTCTACCAGGGTGAACAGTGGCCGAGGCGGAGCCCCAGCAGACCCCGCAGCCGACGTCGGGCCCTGTCTACTACTCCCCCGGCCCGAGGTCCCCATGTGACGACCCTGTCAGCGCCGCCGCCCTCCAGCCGTTGCCGCAGTCCAGCCACCCCGGGTTCCAGTACTCTGGATCCTCAGTTGCCCCAGGAGTTGCCCCGAACACCGGGGTGCGACTTACCTGTGGGCAAAGCCTCCCTGAGTCTCTCCCAGACCCGACGTCAGGCCCGTCTCCTGGCTGTCTTCGGGCCGGGCCTCTAGTCCCACGACTACGTGTGGGGCCCTGTCCAGGGGCGCGTCACTCTGCCCTTCCTCCAGGCGAAGGAATCAACCTAGGGCCCACCAGTGGTAGTGAAGCGAGTGGACTTTACCTATGTGTGTGCTTTCTAGACCCAGATATATGTGTGTGCATTAGCTTATACCATGCGAGTGATTCCCTATAGTGTATTCTCGTGATAAGTGACCAGGAGCCCAGAGTATAAGATTGGAGGAGCCTAATAGCTAACCTTGGCCTAACTTATATCCCGAGTGGAGTCCCGCGCATCCCTCCCCAGTGAACAAAACGCCACAGTGACCAACAGAACAATAATATTGTGCCGATTGTGCCATTCCCTTGTTTATTGAAACTCTCCCTCCCCAGCACCCGGGCACGTGAGTGAAACACCTCAGTGGCTAACAGAAGGAATAGATATTATTCCCATCGTGCCTTCCCCTTGTGCATTAAACCTCCACCCACCCCAGTGTCTGGGCACATTAGTTAGGGTATGTCTGGGCATCTCCAAATGTCCCGCTAGAATACCGCAGTCCCCCCCCCTTCAGTGATCACTGCGCGGCGGACTCTACCTGAGATAGACTTCCGGCCGACAGGTGTCTATGACACAGGTGTTAACGTAACTTATATACAGTGCCGTCCAATGCTATACGGGCTTGGGAAATTGTAGTATATTCATTCCTGTGTCCTAAATCATAAGTGTATTTTATGTGCCTTATATAAGCGCTGGGTAAATAATACCATACTTCTACCAGCCGGTATAGTGACAGACTTCCATTCAAGTAAAACCTTGTGTTAAGTTGTTAACCCATCTCCGGCCAACCCAGCCTGTAATATATTTGTTGATGTACTATTGTCTCAGGGAAGATATCTGTAATACGTGTGTAACAATTACTGTCTTGTTTTTGTGTCCAGTCCTATCCTTAGTTACCGACCCGGCCTAGAATAGGGACCCGCTGTAGCCTGCGTATTTGAGGGCGAGAAACCGACCCACAAATACGTAGCATAACAGTTACAAACCATAGCAAGCACTACAAATATCACAAAAAATAAAAGAGAATCTATATTCATGTGATGTGTCGTAACATACATAACCAGGAAGTAGTGAAGTTGGAAGGGAGTTTGCTAGAGGGAGAGTGGTGGCGGGTGTGGGTGTTGGTTGGCCATCACTCACCGGCCCCATTCGCCTCACTGATAAGGCAGTGCGATGTCTGCATCTTTGGCGGCGGTCGCGACTGTCTTCCTGAGCTTCTTTGCTATCCTGACACTATTACTCAGTCTTGTATGTTTGTATGTTCTATGTGTTCCTTTATTTTCCCCACATACTGTAGCTACTAATTACTAGGGGGCCTATTTCTATAAAAACTGCTTGTATAATAATATGAAATTTGCTAACGGAGGTGTATGTGTGGCAACATCTTCCACCTCCTTTGGTTATTTTTTTTAACCGCTGACTGTGTATCATTCTGTTTGTTGAAGGAGGTGTGTGGCAAGACCCACCACCTTCTTTTGTTGTATCAGTACTCTGTACTTTTCACAATAATGAATCTTATACATCAGTCAATCGGATACATTGGCTGATTTCAAAAGGCGCTGTTGTCAGGTGTGGTGTATACTCGTATACATCATCAGCGCTGGTCAGGACCCCTGGCGGCTAGCACACAAACTACGCGACTCTACCCATGAGAAAGCACCTCCACATGAGCTCTAAAATGCTCTCTGACGACGACACCCCCACCCACCAAGGGGATGACGGGGAGGTGACAACAACCCTACGACGGGACACCGGACAGGTGACTCTACCTTCCGGGCCACACCGGCTCACCTCACCTTCTCCCATATGTCCCTCCTCCCCTCAACCGGACCAACACCAGGTTAGCAGTCCGGGGACATTACTCTCCGGCCTCAGCAGCCATCGTCAGACTCGGAGTGGGACTTGCAATGAAGCAGTCCCACGTAGGCCCTCGGCAGATCCTTTGGGAACTGCTAGTAGAGGGAGAACGACCGCTGGTCATCTTAGCCCTAAGTCACCCCAGGGGAGCAGAGGCACAGCAACATCCGCCGGATTTGCTGTAGGGGAAGTGACCGCCGGTTCTCCCTCTTCTACCACCCGCTTTCAGGAGCAGAGGCACGGTTACGTCCGCCAGACTAGCCGACGTGAGAGCATCCGCTGGATCTCTTCTGCCCATCCCAGGAAAGGGAGCAGAGCCCTGGTAGCGTCCGCCGGAACTGCCATAGCGGAGGCACCCGCCGGGTACTCCTTGGCTGCGACTATCCCCCTGCAGCAGGAGCGTGGTAGCGTCCGCCGGACCTGCCCAGTTGAGAGCGTCTACCAGATCTCATCCTCCTGCTGCCCACGGGACGAGTGGTGCCCTGGTAACGTCCGCCAGACTTGCCAGGCAGAAGGAGCATCTGCCGGATCTCCTTCCTCCACTCCTCAGTCTGGGAGCCTAGGCAACGTCTGCAAGACTTGCTAGGCTGGAGAAGCGTCTGCCAGATCTCCTCCTGTGTATCCGGCATGGAGTTGCGGCAGCACCCGTCGGGTCTGCCAAGCAGAGGGAGCGACCTCTGGTTCTCCCTCCTCCACTAGGCCGGAGGCTCCTGTAGAGAAGCAAACCTTTGGTTCAGCCCAACCCTCCTGTAGCCGAGTGAGACGCCCTTCTGCCTCCCCTCACACCACCTGGGCTGGAGATTTCTCCCCAACAGGAACATCATGGCAGAGTGTGTGGAGCGGACCTGTCGTGGGTGTCCTATTGATCCAGCCGTCCCCTTCCCAGGTGCAGACGCTGACGGACTCGCAGGGGCACCACGGCTGCAGGCGACTTCTGACGGCCCTCCCCCCGACGAGACCGCAGCCCCCAGGCACCGAGGGGCACGCCACCACCTCCGGGCCCCTCAAGGTCCAAGGGCATGCACCCACCACACTCCGACGACGTCCCGAGACTGATGAAGGGCTGCCCGCCTCGTGGCCTTGTTCTGTCCCAGTCTCAAGGGCCTGACTACTCCCGAGGCCGCCTCCTGGAGGATCCGAGGCGACCCTCCCTCCACGCCCCACCGGGCGCCTGTGCCGTGAGGCAGTCCCACTCTCTCCGGACGGCCTCCCCCCTACACCTGGCCGCCACCTGAACCTCCCGGGTACAACCCCGAGACTGTGAGTGTCACCCTTCTCCCCTCTCCTGACACCCCACCCGAACTGTGAGTACCAACTTCCCCTCCTGCCGTAGTTTTCCCCCAGTGGATCCTGTCCCTTGCGAAGTTCCTCCTCCCCAGTGATGACCCTTGTATACTTCCCCTGTGTTGTGACAACTACCCCTTTCCCCACCTACCTCAGTTCACTAATGCAGTAACTTGTGACTTCCCCAGTGACTCTCAGTGAACTCTCGTCGGTGTGAAGGTTCAGTGCTCCCATAGTGTTACGAGGGGAGTATAATCAAGGCCTACCTTTGCCGGACAATACTGAAATGTACATAGCCCCAGTCGGGACTCCCAGTGAGCCACAGACTTATAATTCCCAGTGTGCCATCCTGCTATATTGTGTGTTGCCTTACTTGTATCATAAGGGATTCTGCAAGTGCCACATGTGATGTCCTATATTGTATTGTGTAAATCAAATCTGGTTAATATATGTGCAATATTGGTTTGCCTGTGTTTTTCCCGTTCCTTTGGTATATATTCTAGCCCGGTCTTGATATAAACAACCCTAAAAGCTTGTGCCTGTGTCTTACGGAGCGAGAAGTCGCGCCACAAAACACAGAAGAAAAATATCCAAGGTTTGAGCCTGTGTATTACGGAGCGAGAGGTCGCGCAATGAAACGCGAAGCATTACAAGCTCAGCGGGTTCATATGATCTTCGATTGTGTAAGTACCATATTTCCTTCATTTGTTATGTAAGCTACAATTTCGTTATACCCATTTACATTTTTCCTTACAGATGTACATCCAGCACCTAAAAAACATGACAGTGATCAATGCTCAAGCAACATATTAATAATCGCATGTAGACCATCCCTAAACTGAGATAGATGCAAATGACAACCTTCCACATTTATATTTTGATAAAGAAACAATTTTCTCCAGTATTATACGTAGATAAATCAATAAATATCCTATTTTCAGTAAAGTATCACAAAAATTGTATTCAAGTTCACCCCATTTTTGCATTTTACATTAAGTTATCTGGCGAGCGGTGGCATCTTTTCCCAGTCTGTGAGGGCTGCTGCGGCCGTCCATCAGCCGTGTGGTTGTATATACCTGTGACGATCGCAGATGCTTTTAGAAAGGTGGCAAGGCGCATCCCCGAAGGTTTTGGAAACATTTTGAGGGTTAAACAAACAAACAAAACAGATACAGAGGAACATTACGAGTGTTAAACATAAACAAGATACAGAGCCAAATTAAAGTTTCGTTTCTTTCGAGATGCCTGGACACACCGCTTTTGAAAAACTGAATGTCATAGGCAGCTCATTGGTTTGGAGGCGCCAACAACGATGGATGACACCATGAATGACGTGGAGGAAGAACAGCTACAGAAGAAAGGAAGAACAGAGGAAAAGGAAGCAGCCTGAAGGTCCCATTGCAAACAGCCGAGTTGTTGAGATGGCAGATTTCTTGAGGGATGCTTACCCGAACCTCGATCTCCCAACTGAGAGATTGTATAATATTGCCGCAGACATCGACTGGCTTGTGGCAAATGAAAAGCAGTTGTTAAATGGGATAAATGAATCCTCCACAACTTACAACGAGTCAGTCGGCAGTTCAGTCACCCCACCCCCGCCTTCGTACCTAGCCTGGATCCTCTGCACCAGATCCTGCACTGAAATCGCCTGATGATGTTGGAAGTAGGGGTGGAGTGATTCTGAGGGCTTTGGCTTTGAGGCCTATCCTCAACCCTCGAGAAGGCACTGCTCATTCCCCTTCCACTAGCCCCTCAGCCTCGGATGCACGCGCCATACTCCCAACACAACTTGGCCATTTCTTCTGCTGTCAAGGTGAGTATAAATCCCGCTGTTATCACCTTTATTCTTGTACATTCACAATGTAATATGCCCTATGATGATCAGTGTGTTTATACAAGTGTTTATTGGTAGTTCTATACAACTTTCAGTAGGGCAGTAATAGGGACTTTTTAAAAACTTTTAGAGGCTTTCGTCCCCACATTGGCTTACATCTTATGGCTCCTTTTATGCAGAATTCGTTTAGGTGGGGACCTTACCATAGCATTATTCCGTTAAAACAAGGGGCCACTGTACTGTGCTGTACTCTCACCTATCACTCGGTGAGATCCCCCTAGTCAGGTTATTGCGAGATGTCTTCATCCCTAAAGGGGTGGCCACAAATGAATTCCTTCCATGCCACTGTGCCCTTTGCCATCTGGCTGTCCTCTCCTCCCATCCCATCCTTGATTCTCCTCCCTCCAGCTCACATACACTAAGCTAATCAGCCTTTTACTTTCCATCCTCTTCACAAGGCTAAATTATCTCCATATACTTCTGTTTTCTATCGCATCCACAGTGCTGCTTCCTCATTTGTATTTTTTCTTTTTCCCCCGACCCAGGGCGTAGACTTCCCAGCGTGTTCCTATAGGGTCCTCTGTATATCATCACTTAGGTGTCAACACCCACCGTCCATATGTAATAAATGCTAGGGCTGTCACCATACAGGACTGGTATATTGGAATTGGTGTGGGCATTTTGTCGGCGGGTGTTCTGGTAGAGTACTTTGTAAAGTACGCTTTATGATATTAAAATCCTTAAACTGTTCCCTGCCCAAGCCAGGATTCGATTTTTTTTTTTTTTAATGCAAGGAAGAAAGAATCAAAGGCCAGAAGCCCGCAAGATTGTTACCTCCAAGAAAAAAAGAAAAAACATAGCCAATTCTCGAGATGCCTGGACACACCGCGTTTGAAAGACTTAAAGTCATAGGCAGTAGGAAATACAGACAAAAGACAGTTCCACAGTTGACCTGTTGCATGCATACATGAAGGACTGGGAGTAACGGTTAACGCTTGCATTAGAGAATTGGACAGAAAAGGGTCGAGTTTGCTGTTAGACGGGTGCTACACACCCGCAGTAGTGGTGGAGGAAGGCGAGCAGACAGTTCAGAGGAGTAGTGACCACTAAAGTAGTGATAAAAAAAAAAAAAAATGCAACAGTGTGGTGAAGAGAAAGAGGTTGAAATGAACCAGTTAGACGAGGGTGGCGCCCCGAAGACCCAAACCTCTTTTCTTTTATAATTGTCCACGGTTTGTACAAGCAGGAGGTGGCCGGCTATCTCAGTATCTTCAGTGGGAGTCCGACTGTCATCGGTGAAGGGTGTCCCTGTTAGAGTGTTCTCTGTGTGCTCACTGTGAGCGATGTGTGAGTCTTGCAAGCCCAGTCTCCCCTTACCAAGAAAGCCATTTTCTTTTCATATATTACATAAATGTGAATATTTATACACCGAATATTTATACATTGAAAAATAATGACTGTGATAATATTTGTGTCAGTGACCTTAGGTCAGCTGTTGAGTTTCAAGATGGTGGTAGGATGCCCAGCTGAGTGTTGCCATACAGTTATCATTAAAAAAAAAACATGCAGCACCTGTGGCAAAGCAGTTTGTGGGGAACATTCAAAGGTAACGTCATAACTGCTAGATGAGTGGCCATATAACATAATAGCTTGTGTTATTGTTCTCTACTCCGAAACTTTGTCCTGTGATTTGGTTCAGAATTAGTTGCTGAAGAATATATTGATTGGTAACTTTTTCCCAAAAAAATCTTTCACTTTTTTTTTTTTTTCAGTGGCTTATGGCACAAACCCATGACTATTGTTATGGTACGTTTTCCGTTTTCGAGGGTCAACTCCTTGCTCCTCGAACACGTATGCTTATGCTAGGGTTCTTGGCAAGACCGGGTCAGTGCATACAACTAATAGAACAGGGCATAAAAACTCGGCTGAGACCAAACTGACAAACATATATTAACCAAATTCACAGCTTCAGGGCAAGATACGATATAACACAAATACATAGGGCAGATGGTACAAATCAAATATACTGTATGTGGAAATAGGGGCATTGACATATAGATCATTTACAACAGGACTTAGAAATGGATATTACAGTTTCAATATAACATTAATATTTCACGGTACGATTCTGAACAGGACTTGGATATGATCGTTACAGTTTGAATATAACATTAATATTTCATGGCAAGATATTGATAGCGAGGTCACAATATGACAGAGTCACTTATAGGGTAGGTTGGGCACTGATTTCATATTACAGGACATGGCATTGATACTGACTAGTCATTATGTTTTCTTGGTCGATTTACACCGTCTAGTCCGGAGGGGAGATAGTCACTGGTCACTGCTCCTCCCGTAGGAGGCACGGGACTTTCGTCATGGGCCGGGTTCCTTGAGTAATATCACTAGGTGGTGTTGTAGGAGGCCCACCTCTGTTCGAGCCCTGCCGTGGTGTCTGGGCCTCCTGACTAGGGCCAAAGAGGGAGAGTAGGTGCGCCTGGTGGCTCTGCCTTCTGGGAGTGGAGGCTTGGTCTCTTGGGTCAGGTAGGCCTCGCCCTGGGTCCTTGGCACACCCCGGGGTGACTGGAGGCCGAGATTCCTCGTGCCCTGGGCCGCCGTCAAGGTAGGGCTGTGGCAACCTCGGGCAGTAGGAGTCACCCAGCAGGACAGGACTGCAGCGACGTCTGGGTCGCGACCTCACCAGTTGCCCTCGGGAGGCGGGTTGTAGGGCAAGGACTCCGGGACTACCAAGGGGGCCTCGTCAACACTCCTATACCAGCAGGCCTTCCAGGGGATCACCTCTTTGAGGAGAGAGAAGTCCCACCTGGCCACAGGAGGGGTGATGGGCTGGGCAAGGGACACCTTCTCCAGGGAACACCCTAGAGACAGAGGGTGAGGAGCAGATGTTGGCCTGCTCTGCCTCCCCCATGCGGCCTGATGCCAACATGGCGGTTCCCCTATCTCTTTGGACTACAGGGAGAGAGAGGGCAGTGGCCTGCTCTACCCTGCTCTCTGAAGAAGGGAGTGAACCTCCTGTAGGCGAAGAGTGGACGGTGGCTGGCTCAGCCTCAAACCCGACACGGACGGTGGCCTGTATCGCGGCCCTACAGGAGGTGGCAGCTGAGGGGCAAACAATGGCCTGCCCTACCTCAGACCCGACATGGACGGTGGCCTGTGTCGCGGCGCTGCCCCTGGGGGATACTGCAGGAGAGGAGCGGACAATGGCCTGCTCAGCCTTCGGTCCGAGACTGACGATGACCTGTGTCGCGACCCTGAAGGGGATGGTAGATGATGGCCCGCTCTTCCTCGGACCTGGCACAGACGGTGGCATGTGCCGCGTCACTACTCGGGATTGTAAAAAAAAAAAAAAAAAATCAGGATTCGAACCTCGTCCTCTGAACGCCTACCGTACAGTCCACGCATCTGACAGCTTGATTTAGTGGAATCTCTTACCCAGCTTGCATACATCTATGAATACACACTACGGTATGTTGCCAGCTCAGTAGCTGCCAAGTGATGGAATGTCTGAAATGAAACAAATTAAATTAACTGCCTGGTATGGGCCTCGAACCTGTGCCTCCAACACATCATCTGCATCTTACCACTGAGCCACGGAAGAAGTTCGCTATCACTGCAACTCTGACCATTTTATAGACCAGTCGTATATATATTGTGTGTGTACACCAATTCTCCTTTAATATTAATATTATCAATTATGGTCTACTATAAGCTGAAAACAAGTTTAGTTCCATAAAAACATTACCAAAAATAAGACTTTTCTTTTATAACAAGACAGTAGCGTGTGGAAAACTCCCAGCTCTGTCGAATTTTCTTTGTTATATAAAATATATTACAATTATCCGATAGATGAAGATGATCTATGATGGATGATGTATAATTATATCACTCAGTTGTTAACTGAATGTTTGATAGGCATGGTCAACAATACATATATTGGGCCAACATTTTTTATACGAATCTTGACCCAGTTTTCGAGAGAGAGAGAGAGAGA
>JAGKTI010000125.1:56363-71641 GCA_018397915.1 Birgus latro
CCTTTCCTGGTATGGACTATGGCCGATACCGCAGCGTTGCGTGGAGTTGTTGAAACAACTCCACCCCTTACCTGGCAAGTAGATTTTTTTTTTTTTTAAGATTCGCCACACTGGTGTGGCACGGGCTCAGGGTGGAGAGCCCGTCAGAGGAGCGCAGTAAACGAGGGGGCGTCCTCTGCATGGCGACAGAGGACGCTGGTGTGGGGGGGGGGCAGAGCCCATCCCCCGAGCAAATATATACCAGTGCAGTGGCTGGAGGGTAACTCCAACCACTGTGGTGAGTGCTGTTCTGGTCAGAGGGTAATGCACCAGCACTGCATACCTCTCGTTGGGTCTGCATGACAGGAAGAGGGGCGCATGGTGGTGAGGGACATAAGACTGGCTGGCTCGGGCCCTCTACAAGCTCTGCATGCCTCCGCATAGTTACTCCATGGGGTGGATGTTGCCTCTCCGTATCCTCCTCCTGGGGTGGTTGTGCCGAGGTCGCTTCGTGGGTGTATTTCAGTTTCTTTGTCTACAAATATATATTTGCACATTTCTAAAAATGTGTGGGTCTCACAGGCCCTGTTCTACCTAAACTCAACCACGGGGGGGGGGTCAGCCTGTTTAGATTTAATGAGATGAAAAGCCTTTGACTCCACCTTGTATGGAAGAGCTGTATGTGGGGAGCCACCCCACGCGAGAGTTGTACTCTACACAGGGGCAGGCAGGGGTAAAGAATGCACGGAGTCGGTTTAGCACACTATCTCTTGGAAGCAGATTTTCGAGGTAATATGATCTTTCTGAGATAAATCCTGGGGGAATGAAACTCTAGTTATGTTTAAAGATGACAAGACTGCGTTGGATATTGTTAAAAATTAGAGGGTGCTCCTGCGGAAGACTTTGAGGGGTAGGAAGATGCAAGAACTGAGTACTTGATGCATTAAAAACAAGATTTCTTTTACTCCAGTCACAGATGAGCCAAGTCAGACATTAGGTGTCCCATAGCCTCATCCCTTGTTTGTTGAAGTACAGTAACTGCTGAGATATACGCAGCGAGAAGCGAATGCAAAGGTGAAGGGTGGAGTCATACAGTGTATGAATGAGCAGAGTTACATGTACATCTTAGGTCACTGATGAATAGAAGGAAAGTTGGTGATAGGACAGAGCCCTAAGGAACACCACTATTGATAGCTCTTGAAGAACGGTGGCCGTCTACGATTGTAGCTATAGAACGACCAGAAAGGAAGCAGGAGATGAAGATAGAGATATAGGGATAGAACCTGAGTCCATTAAGACTGCCTGCCACCTCCCTACCGATTCAGCCACCATCACATGTTCCTTTCACATACTTATTTCAGCCATTCTTAAACATGATTCAAGCTTTGCTTTCATATGTTAAAGTAGGGATCACAAAACATCATGCAACATTTTTTTTTTTTCCATGCACACTTCCCTGTTCTTAATCACTGCTCTAAGTGAGTCAGTGGCCTCTCTTTCCTTGCTGTACCCATTCATAGACTTCATCCTCTACACTTTCATCCTTACTCGCCACATTATCTAAACTTTCCAAACCATCCAGCCTGAATTTTCAGAGTGCCTAATGTACAAGCATTCTTCACAAAAGTATTTACAAAATGTTCCTTTATTGATGCTCTTGAATTAATACCTGTTATAACAAATACACTGCCACATTTATACAACAAGCCGTTGTCTAATGCACAGTTTAATAGTTTTGATACCTAATACCCAGTCCAGCATTGCTGATAACACACCCTGTTCAGAAAATACCTCATGTTTATGTGTACAAACTAGAGACTATATAACAAGAATGCAATTAATTCATCACGGATGGACCTGAATTGAATGAATAATGAGAAAAGCTAGCACCAAGCCCAGAAAAGCTATGTGGCACTAAGGCAGCAAAGAAGGAAGGACAATTAAATTGCAAAACATGCAGAGCAGAAAGAAAAGCAATAATATTAGAAGCAGAAAAAGTAAGAGTCACCAAGGAAATCAGTAAGCAACGAGGGGCGGGGTAATAAAGAGAGGAAGGGAAAAGCAGAGTGACGGACGTGAAGTATGAATAAGCAGTCGAGAAACAGGTGTCGGATAGTCAGGGGACAGTTACAACCCGAACAAAGTAGCGGGGGCGGGAGGGCACTCATTAAGTGACTGTGAGTGAGGCGGATGTGACCGAAAACGAGCAATGACAGTCTCCCATCGACGATTGGGATGAGTGGAAATAGACCAAGGAAGAACAGAAGGTTTAATAGATGAGGCTTATTGGTGACATGGGAGGCCCAGGAAGTTTGCCATAGGTCACGGAAGAGGTGAGTAACAATAGGGAAGCAATAAAAAACAGGAATAGGTCGAGCAGAAGGCGTGAGAGACCGCAGCAGAACGAGCCAGCGAGTCTTCACGTTCATTACCAGCAATTCCATCACGACCAGAGACCCAGCAAAACTGAATCGACTTCTTGCGCACAGAAAAACGGAAGAACCACTCTTGAATTTGGGTGACAAGAGGATGAAATGAGGCCCGTAGAGAAGAAAGCGCACTGTGAGAATGAAAGAAGATAACAAAAGAGGAACAATAGGAATGAAGCAAAGACTTCAGTGTGAAAAGAATAGCATAAAGTTCTGCTGCGAGAACAACTGCAACAGAGGGAAGGGAACTGGAAAAAGAAGATTCAGGGGAGACAACAGCAAAACCAACACCACAAAGAGATTTGGAACCATCGGTAAAGATAGGAGTAGCAGAAGAATCAGAAGACGTGTTCAAGAAAAAGGGAGCAGAGAGCGACAGGAGAAAGACATGTGTTCAAGAAAAAAGGAGCGGAGAGTGACGGGAAACAAGAGTGAGAACAAGGGAGTAAAGATGAACAGACCACTGGAGGAGGTTAAAGCCAAGGGGGGAAAGAAACACGACAAAAGGGTAGAATGGGTGGAAGGGTGAAACCAGTAGACTGAAGAAGAGCAGGGACACGGAGGGAGAAGGGAAGGAGGAGATGAGAAGCAGACTGAAAAGAACGGCAGAGACAGGGAGGAAGGCGAAGCAGTTTATTAGAAGGAAACTGAAACAGACGTGCATAAGACTTAATTGTAAGGAGAGAACAACGAGAAGAGGGGGGGAGGGATGCCCAATTCAGCGCATAGGCTTGTGACCGGGAAAGACCGAAAGGACCTATGGCTATACGAAGACCAGCATGATGAAGTAACTAAAGTTTCGAAAGAATATGGGCAGAGGCAGAAGGATAGATTTGACACCCAAAGCCAAGTTTAGAAAGAATAGGGACAGCGTGGAGACGAAGAAGCATGGTGCGGTCAGTGCCCCACTAAAGATGAGACAGAGCTTGTAGTAAGTGAAGACGAGCAAAAGTGGAAGAAGGAAGGAAACATGCGCATTCCAGTTGAACGGAGAGTCAAAGACAAGACCAAGAAAGGTTGCAGAGGATCGATAAGAAAGAGGGGCGTCATACAGGAAAAGAGGAGGTTGAGGTATAGTACGGGAACGGGTGAATGTCATTGCATAAGACTTGGCGAACGAAAACCGTGAGTGGTGGCCCAAGTGGAGGCTGCAGTAATGGCAGACCGAATAAGAGTCTGGAGACGAGGGAGATCCAAATCAGCAACGTAAATAGCAAAATCATTGACATATAGAGAGGTGGAAACAGCGGGAGGCAGGGAAGAGACAATACTATTAATGGCGATGAGAAAAAGGGTAGTATGGTACTGAGGCCACAGCCCTGGGGGACGCCTTCATGCTGGGGGAAGGCACGGGAGAGATGGCACCGAGACGGACAGGGAAGGTACGGAGGGAAAGGAAATTTTGAAGAAAAACAATGTTACCACGAAGACCAAGGGAACGAGGACAACGCAAAATATGATACCGCCATGTAGCCTTTTCCAAACTAAAGAAATATAGCAATGACAGACTGGTGAAGGGATAAAATGCTCCAGGTGAAGGAGAGGATCTAAAGTGCTACGAGTTTTGTGATAAAAGAACTGCAAGGGGGAAAGAAGACAACGGGATTCAAGGTGCCACATAGGGCGACGGTTGATCATACGTTCAAGCAGTTTACACAAACAGCTGGTCAGGGCAATGGGATGGTAGTCTTGGGGAAGACGACATGTTTCACCAGGCTTAAGAAATGGTACGATGACCGCCACACGCCAATCAGAAAGTAAGAAACCCTCAGACCAAATTCTGTTGTAAAGGACCAAAATAAGAGACATGGCACTGGGAAAGAGATGTTTCAACATACTGTAATGAATACCATGGAGACCCTCACTGAAATCTGTATGCAGCTGAAGTGTGGATGTAAACCCAGGGGGAGTGAAAGGAGCATTAATAATCCCCTTGGCAGACAAAGTAAAAGAAATCGAGACAGATTCGGAAAGATATTTAAGACAGTGAAAATCTGGAGGAAGGTGGGACCCTGTGCTTTCAAGACTAAAATAACTACCTAAAGCATCAGCATTAGCTACAGAACGACCATCTAAAGAAAGAACGGGAGCCCGAGGCGGGATATGCTTACCAGAGATTTTACGGATACGAAACCAAAGTGCTGCAACGGGAGCGTCTGCGAAATTCTAGAAACACATCCAACTGTGACGTTTGGCTCGATGGATAGTGCGGCAGAAGGCAGCA
Organism: Birgus latro; assembly: GCA_018397915.1. Taxonomy (NCBI): domain Eukaryota; kingdom Metazoa; phylum Arthropoda; class Malacostraca; order Decapoda; family Coenobitidae; genus Birgus; species Birgus latro. The sequence goes on from JAGKTI010000125.1 coordinate 60,996, forward strand.
AAGGCACATTGAAATAGTACCGTAAGAGACTACGGGTACAGTCTGATGTAGATCGTTGATGATGGAAGCTTTTCCACGCAGCACGGTTAACACGGAGGGTCCATTTGCATTCAGGAGTCCACCACGGCGTATTTTGGCTGTAGGAGGTCTGGTATTTCCAGGGATAGCAGTGAGGGCAGCTCCTAAAACCAGGACCATGAGGAAAGAATGCAACTCGTGGGGAGAAGAAAAGGAGGAAGGAGGTAAAGAGGGGACCGTAAGAGAGGAAAATATGCTCTAGTCAGCAGCACAATACCGCCAGTGGGGAGGACGAGGATCCAGACAGAAAGAAGTAAGAGAAAGCTTATTGGGAAAGTGATAACTGAAAAGAGAGTCATCAAGAACACACCAGTGGAAATTAAGGGAAATAGAAGAAGAACAAAGAGACAGATCAATGCAAGAAAAGGAACGAGTACGAAGGTCAGAGTGAGTAGGAGAGCCAGTATTGAGCAGAAAGAGATCAGAAGGGGGAAGAAACCGTTCAAAGAGGTGGCCTCTGGGGGTGACCACGGAGTCCCCCCAAAGGGTATGACGGCCAGTGAAGTCTCCAAAGAGGAGAATCGGAGGAGGAGGGGATTGAAATAAGGAGGAAAAAGAAAAATCAAAAGGAACAGGAGAGAAGGGGGAGGCGGTGGCTCGATCGGTAGAGAGGTGGCTTGCAGTCCTAATGGACCCAGGTTCAAATCCTCGCTGGGGCAGGGAACAGTTTAAGGATTTGAATTCCGTTAAATCAAGCTTTACTGATCTACCAGAAGACCCGCCGACATGTAAAATTACCACCGCTAATATCAATACACCAGTCCTGTATGATACAGCCCTAGCATGAATGCAATATGGACGGTGGGTCTTAGCGCCGAAGTGGTGACATGTAGAGGTGTATGGTATGTAGGAGGACTGCTGGGCCTTGATAGCAGACTGTGAAGCCTATGCCCAGAGTCGGACACATAAAAAAAAAAAAAAAACATGACCCAGCGGCGAAGAAAAAGATGGGCAGAAGCATGAGGAGTAACAGGGGAAGCATGAAGAAAAGTTTCTTGGAGAGATACAATTGGAGGGTCATGAACGGATATGAGGTATCGCAAGGAAGGACGATGGGACGCAAAACCACGTATGTTCTATTGTAGAAGGGCCATGAGGAAAAACAGGTCTTAAGGCCGGGATGGTGGTGGGTGCACATTAAGGTCAAGACGAAAATATCCGGGAGGCATAGGGACATCGAGGACCAAAGGAATAGGGGAATAGTAAGAAGAAACAAGTCACACCGGGGGAGGTACAGTTTGGGAAGGAGGCACGGGACAAGGGGGGAGGGAGGAAGGTGGTGGATGTACGTCCACAGAAACAATGGAGGACATGGAGGAAGTACAGCGAATGTAGGAGACAATATCATGAATTGTCTGTGTCTGAGTGAGAAGAGATAGGATGGGTGGAGACTGTCGAGATGACCTAAGGGCGCTGACAGGTGGACAAAGGGGAGGGCGTGGTAGGGGGTGGGGAAGTTGAGCACGAGAGAAGTTTGGAAAGTTGGGAAGAAGCTGAGGGGGAGAGACCAGGGATGTGAGACGAGGAGGAAGCACTAAGGATTTGAATTTCGTTTGCCAACAGGAAGAGAAGGAGAGGACCGAGAGCCTGTACAGGTAGGAGGTGGGAGTGGGGGGAGATAAGGAACAAAGTAGAGAAGGAGAAGAATCAGGAAGAGAAACAAGTGCAGAGAAAGAATTAGAGACAGGGACAGAGGCTGAGATACAGGAGAGGGCAGAGCAGGGGAAAGATGTAGGGACAGAAGAGCCTTGGATGGAAAAGGAGGTGGAAAGAGGGAGGAAGGAAGGAGAAGATGAAGTGAAGGGGACAGCAAGAGAGAGAGGAGGGGGGGGGCAGGACTCCAGAGGGTCGAGAGACAATAAAAACCTGAACAACGTGGCGAGAGATTCGTTGACGCTGTGAATAACAGCTGGAGATGGAAAAACAGCGAAGACGAACCTCCCGACGGGCTTCACGTAAGGAAAGCCCCAGCTGAGCTCGCAGTTCAGCAACCTTGGATTCAAAACGGAAGGCTGGGCATCCGCATTACAAAGCCGAGTATGGTTCATGGCAATTCCTGCCGTCACTAAATAGGAAAAAAGTGCCCATCTTCGCCAGATAGGCTAATTTAATTTGAGAGGTCAAAGTTGGTCAACTTCTCCATCTCTTTGAATGACCTCTTTTTCAGCAAAACAACAGGAATAATACCAACATCAGTTTTACTCAATGCTATAAGGATGAGAAGTAGTGAAACAGAGAAATATAAAGGCAAACAAATGGTGTGGATATATCATCTACGGCGTGGTACTGAATGTTATTCTTTTTTTCTTTAGTTATCAGTTGGCTTTATTCATTATTCATTATATATATCATGATGGAATTCGAAGAAATTTACTTATTTAGGATATATGCAACGATGTTTTAATGTGAAATGTTAGAGCAACGTGGTTGAAGATTGTATAGACAGGCATTATGTCGGGATGGAGCTTCCTGGTGAAAGGTTGGCGACTGGCACTTTGTTTTTGTACTTTGGAGGTTTCGCCACACCACGTTTCGGGTAACGCGCATTCGTCTTCACGCGATGTTGATATTAATGATTACATTTTTCGGTATGTAATATGTTGTACACTCTCTTCAGCATTTAGCACATGACTAATTAATAGTTTACAAGGCTAAATAATAATGGCTTCACACCATTGGTGCACCAATATACAGTATCTATAAATATGGAATGAGTAGGGTCAGACCCAACTCGCATTAATGGGTGTTAGTGACTATTTTACTTGATTGATCTCAGTAAAACATATAGTGTTACATTCAGAAAATCGATGGTCGCCAACATAATTTTGAAAGGGACCAAAACTGAACCGTAGCTGGAATTGAGGCCGACATCTCTCTCTGCAGGGACAGAAGCCCCCAAAGAATCCGTGAAACTCCTCATGAGAGTTGTCTGATCCTCAGATTGAACAGTAACTACTCGGGAGCCATCAGACGGAGTGGAAAGAAATGTCCTGGCCTACATAAGACAGGAAGCGTAGGCGAACTTTCAGGCTATCACCCACAAAGGGAGGAGAGGCAGGAACTTTTAAAAAAAAATTCCAGGTAGGCAAACTAAAGAGGTCAGGTAAGGTAATAATAGAGGGAAGTGTTCGAGAAGAGGAAGACACTGAGATGATATGGGAAGCAGAGGTGCGGATTGATACAGACAAGGTAGCCATTGAGTGTTTTAATACTTCGTTCACCCACCATGGAGTCCAACAAGGGGAGGTCAGATGCCAGGGATAATACCACTGGCGACCCCAGAGGTAGGGAATGAGTATACGCAGGTATCCGCCAGGGGACCTGGGCAAGGGTGACGCCAGGACAACAGGAGCCACCAGGCCCTGGTGCCCGCTTGACTCTCTAGCCAAGGTGACGCATGACCAGCCGATTGACCTGGTCAGACGCAACCAGATCGCCCGTCTAGCCAGAACAAGGGACCAAAGAGGTGTATTGCTAGCTGCAAGGCGCACCGCCCAGCATCGCTCAACCTCCAGGACTCCTGTCTCCCGGCATTACGGGACGCCACGCATGGCAAACACGTGAAGAGACAAAAAACAGGATAGAAAATGGGCGAGGACGAGCAACATCACCAGCAGGCCTCTTTTGCCAGTGATGTAGTGGGGGGTGCTTAGTGTACGAGGCTGACAAATGCCGAGCCCTACAAAGTTAGGCACAACCAGAGTAGGTGGTACTGCCAGCCATGCTTCAAGACCCACTACCATGTCAAGGTGACCTCCTTCAGCGGGGGATGGAAAAAAAAAAAAGCCCAACTCAGTATTATATGCTTTTTCAAGACTTCAGAATACATTGAGATTTTAATATGCATTCTCTACTATCCTTATACTGTAACTGCATTTATTTTAATCACACCTGTGTATTGTTTGGTGTATAAGAGGCCTATCAGAGATAGTTACCTCTGGCTGGGGAGGTCAGTAAGGGAGATTCTGGGAAGGTGGTTAACCATAAGCCTTTGACCAGTTACTCATGCAATAGCTGCCTATTGTACTACATATAGTGAATAACCAAGGCAACATAACACATCCCTGCCTTACACCTACATTAACACTAGAAGGCTCACCACACCACTTCCCCACCTTCATTGATCCAAAACAAACTCCCTCCTACACCAGATGTTCCCAACATACTCCATAAAACTTACTTCACCTGGTCATAAGCCTTCTCCAAACCCTTGCATCCAACAGTTTTATATTCATTGCAATATATCCAATAACTTCGTTTAACTATACTTACCCTTTCTATTGGTGGTAGGTGGTGGCAGCAATCATCCACTTACTCTCAGTGCAACCTACTTCTTCCTTCCCTTTTCATTCTATACCCCCTCCCCCTTTTTTTCTTCCTCTCACTTTTTATTACTCTTCCTAAAATTTCAGGTGGCTCTACACCAAGTGTCACTCCTAATGGTTTCTCGTGATCCAAGCAAAAAAAAAAAAAAAAACATTTACAATGCTGCCCAAGTCCCCCCACCCCCAAGACCTCGCATTCAGGGATGCACTGTATATCCACCTAATCTTTGTAATTTCTGTACGTTTGAGCCAACGAATATCCTCTTCCTTTACTGCCCAGGTCTTGCTACCGTACAGCACTAGACTCGCAACACATGCTGCATACAAAGATCACTTAGCATCGAGGGAGAGCCCTCTCTTATGTTAGGAGAGGCAACAACTCCATTAGCCAGAATTAGGTCCATTCTCACCTCCATCACATAACATGCCTCTGAAGTAACAAAACTTTCACACACAGGAGGATCACCAACAGTTTCAATCCATTCACGCCTGACAACCTCCACATGCTCTTCCAGACACATCAAATATGAAATCAGCAGTATCTCCCAGTCTATCTCTAATACCACTTCATCTCATATGCACCCACCTATCGCAAACACTGCACAAAATGGAATTACTCCCCATGCCCTTGTGGCAAACCGCACATGGGTACTCTTCCCCTTCTTTGACAATACCACCAACACTACATAGCACCTGCATTTACACTCAAGTCCTCATGTCTCATACCACCTATCATTCATCTCTTTCATTCTCTGCTGTCAACACCAACCAAATCATCAGTATAGAACATCTCCCACAAGCGTTTATCTCTGCAGTCATGTGAAAGGGACTCAAAGCATGATGATAATAAGGGGCCCAACACTGACCCCTGACACACACCAGCATTCATGGAAAACTCATCACTCAAATTTCCGTCCACACTCACCTGGGTGTGCACACCCACATACATAGCCATAACCACTTCCTAATCTCAAGCTTTCTCACTGCCCATTTCACCACATCCCCACCGAGTCTGTCAAAGGCCTTCTCCATATCAACGAGGCACAGATCCCTTTTCTTTCCTGTAAATTTTTCCTGCTGTCAACATGGCATCAGTAGTCCCTTTGCCTGGCATAAACCCAGACTACATCTCTTCAATACACACACTCTAATCATACCATCTAGAACTCTCCATTACCTTCATCTAATCCCCCAACCCCCCTCCCCCCTTCCCCCTCCCTCCCATCCCCCCCAACCGTTACACCCCACCTTCCACTCCCCTTTCCCCCCCCCCATGCTGCAGCAGCACCCAACACACATCGTATACACACATAAAAAATCAAATAAATATACTGTATATGGCAGACACAGATAAACAAGAACTCACACAATTCATAAAACAACAAAACATACACGTTGCCATCTTTAAGAAACAAAACTACGCTAAACACAAAAAACACCAACATTTCATAAATTCACCACGCAAGACCGGGCCGACGGCGGTGGCGGTGGACTCATCAGCCTGGCACACCAGTCCATCAACTTTCCAGATACTAGTGCACACACAAAGTCACTTCTTCCCCCACATGACACCACAACATAAATATAATCAGTTAAAATACGCACCGGTAACAAATCACACATAACAGTCGCCGATACATACCTTCCCCCACGATCGTCCCCCACAGTACCACATTATTACTCTCCTCAAATACACCACCCCACTAACATACCCATCATCATCCTGGGTGGTGATTTCAACGCCAAGGCGTCGGCCTGGCATGTCAACAACCCTGACACAGACGGAGGGCTGGTACTTCAGTCCCGAACAGATAATCTTTTCATCATCAACAATCTCTATCAACATACTCATATCCCACATCAAGCCCTCTTCCTCCCATCATCCCCAGACATCACCTTTTGCTCCCCAATCCTCGCCCCCACAACATCCTGGAGTGTCAAAACCCCAGCTAGATCTGACCACCTCCCAGTCATCATCACTACCAAAACCAGAATCACCCCAGCTGGCCACAGACACACACACACACTATAAGAGAGCCAACTGGGAGCCCTTCACAACTGAAACAGAAAAACACTGAAACATTAAACAGTACATCCATCACAAACATCAACATCACTAGGCACACTTTCAATACAGTTGTTCAAAATGCAGACAAAAGACACCCCAGAGGTGACAGAAACACAACCCCAACTTCACATAAGAAATTGAAGGCCTCATCAATCAACGCGACACACTATGACACTCCCCAACACTCCATACACTAGATACCGTACAACAAATACAAGAACTCAGCACTCAATAAAATATCAGAACAGCAAACACTAAATTGGAATAATTATCTCCAAACACTTGATCACAAAACAAACACCAGCAGACTCTACAAAACACTAAACAACATCACACTTTCCAACAGCAACAGTATACAATCACACGCTGCCATCACATCGGACACCATACCCTCAGCCAAACAAGCAAACACTCTCATTAATCACTTTTCACATGTCAGCCAACCATAAACCCTCATCGCGACGACCGACGTGTCATCCGAAGCGAGAGAGAGAGTTCCCCACAGACCCAGACTTCACCTTTCACTTACAACCAGACGAGGCACATCATTAGCAACCATAAGCACTCACCTGCCTGTGGACCAGACATCATAAGCAACATACACCTAACACCTCGGACCACAAGGCATACAAGCACTCACCAACATATCAAATTACAGCTACTCACACAATATAATACCCAAGATCTGGAAGCATGGCACTATCATTACTATCCCCAAACCCAACAAAGACCCCACGTTACTTTCCGCACCCTGCCCCATCACACTCCTCTGCACCCCCTCCATCACAGAACGACTGGTATTACAACCAGTTACACCTCACATTCCCCTAGCCCCTTCACATGGTTTTAGGCAGGTACATTCCACAAACACTTTTCTTACAGACATTGTACAGAGTTTTTTTATGGCATCAATTCTGCTAGACCACCACACAGAACATTCCTAGTCACACTAGACATTAGCAAAGCTTTTTATCCCCCACCACAGCCTCACAAACAAAATATTCAACACAAACATGTACAGTAACACAAAAAGATGGCTGGCAGACTATTTAGCAGGTAGATGTGCACATGTAACATTTGCCGGTCAGTCATCGAACATCAGAAACTTCACAAACTGCGTCCCCCAAGGATCTGTTTTGTCCCCTACTTTCTTAACCTATATGTGCATGACATACCCACACCCCACAAATACACAGTGCTATGCTGTGTTTTAAAGGCAACTTCTTGCTTCTTAAACCACAGACGAAAGCCTTGAGTTCTTTAATTCAGGACTGGGCAAGAACATATAACAAAGGAACAGGGCATAAACACAGGCTAACCAGTTTTACACGTGTATTACCTTATATTGACTTACAATATCAGACGACACATGTGGCACTTACAAACACTTATGGCACATTATAAGGGCAACACACAGAAAATAGCATCACTACACCTAAGGGGTTACAAATCTCACAATCACTGAACTTCTGGTTCAAGGCAACACACAATTTGATATAAGTTCACAAACAGCCTCGATATGGTTAGCACATAAGTTCATCGGGAAGAGTTAACACTGGGGACACTGAACCTTCATATAGGGGAACGTAAAGGTAATCAAGTTCACCAGGGGAAGAGTTAACCAAAGTGCAGAACCTTGGCCTAAGGCAGATATACAGTTTAACATACCTTGTAAGTCCACTGGGGAGATCGGTTGTAGAGGAAATGGTAATTGAATTTGCTTATATTGATCCAACTTCACTAGAGGGACTGGAGATCACAATCGTGCTCTCAGGCTACGTGGTTGAGTCGTCCAACATGGACGACTGGGCGGCGTGGTGGGTGGCTCTCTCGAGCCTCTCCTAGTGCCCTTGGGGAGTTGGTTGGCCCTCAGGGCCAGGGCTGAACAAGGAGAGGAGGCGGGTGGCTCGGTGCTGGCCTTTGGAGGTGGTGGGCATCCTGTAGGCAACCTCAGGCTGTGTCAGGCCTGGGGTTGGTGGCGTGGCCCTCGGTGGCTGGGGGCTGCGATCTCGCAGGAGTGGGGAGGCCGTCAGGTGTTGTCTGCGGCCGCTCGGTCCCAGCGAGTCCGTCAGCGTCTGGGGGCGTGGAGGAGACGGCTGCACTGACAGGATGCCCATGACAGGTCTACTCCAGACGTCCTGCCACGGCGACCCTGTAGGGGAGCAATCTCCGCCCCGGGTGGTGTGGGGAAGGACGGGGGACATCTCGCTCGGCCACGGGAGGAGTGGGCCGAACCAAGGACGGGGACATCTCGCTCGGCCACGGGAGGAGCGGGCCGAACCAAGGGCGTGTCCCTTGGCAGGAGCCTCCGGACTAGTGGAGGAGGGGGAACCGGTGGTCGCTCCCTCTCCATGGCAGGTCCAGTGTACGCCGCAGGAACTCCACTCCGAGGTTGAGGAACGAGATTCTGAAGAAGCTCCTCTGGCCTGGCAAGTCCGGTGGAGGTTGCCCAGGCTCCCAGGTCAGGGAGTGGGGGTGGGAGGTCTGGTGGATGCTCCTCCCACCCAGTAAGTCCAGGAGACGTTACCGGGGCACCACACGTCCCAGTGGCAGGAGGATGGGGAGATCTGGTGGACGCTCTCACTCCTGTAGGTCCGATGGACGCTACCATGGTCCTCCGGCTGGGGGAAAAGACGCAGCCGAGGAGTATCCAGTGGGTGCCTCCTCTATGGCTGGTCCGGTGGATGCTACCAAGGGTCTGCTCCCTCCTGGGCTGATAGGCAGGGGAGATCCGATGGACGTTCCCATGGCAGCTAGTCTGGTGGACGTAGCTGTGCCCCTGCTCCCGTAGGTGGGTGGCAGAAGAGGGAGAACTGGTGGTCGCTCCCTCTGCAGTAAATCCAGTGGAAGTTACTGCGCCGCTGCTCCCCTGGGGTGAAGTAGAACTAGGAAGACCGGTGGTCGCTCCTCCTCGTTTAACAGAGCTGGTGGATGCTGCTGAGGGCCTACGTGGGACTGTCTGATGACAATTTATTTTTTTTTTTTTTAAAGATTCGCCACACTGGTGTGGCACGGGCTCGGGGTGGAGAGCCCGTCAGAGGGTGGCAGTAAGTAAACAAGGGGGCGTCCTCTGCATGGCGACAGAGGACGCTGGCGTGGGGGGGGGGCAGAGCCCATCCCCCATAATAACAAGGGGGCGTCCTCTGCATGGCGACAGAGGACGCTGGCGGGGGGGGGGGAGAGCCTATCCCCCGGACAAATATACACCAGCCATCCTGATGACAAGTCACACCCCGAGTCTGGTGAGTGCTGGGCTAGTTGGAGGGCAATGCACTAGCACTGCACACCTCCCGTCGGGTCTGCTTGCAGGGAAGAAGGGCGCATGGTGGCGGGGGATATATGGCCATCTGGCCCGGGCCGTCTATGCACTCTGCGCACCTCCCTGTGGTCTCCCCCAAAGGTGGTCATTTCATTATCCCATCCGCTCGCATCTCGGGTGGGTATTTCACACAGCCTCCTATGTACAGCTCCGGCCAGAACTTCATGATACAGTCAGCACTGTCAACGTCAAAGCGTCTGGGATTCAGAGATCGAGAATTTCGACTCGCGTGTCTGACACACACACACACACACACACAGAGAGAGTGAATATACACTTAAGGCATGGTAATGGACATCGTTAGAGCGTCTCTCTATCTCAGTACAGTCACTACCAATATTTCTATGAAACATGTAATCTACAGTATATCCTTCTATATATGTAAATGACTGGAAGTTTTATTATTACTTTATTTCCATGTCACATGAATTAATGTGGTTAGGCAACATAGGATTACATTTACCCAGCATACATCTTATACTTGTATAGTTATAGCTAGGAAATGCTGACAGGTAACATTTTACCATATGCCTTGCCCTTTGCAATTGACCTTTTAATTTCAAACTACATTTGTGTAGTTAAATCGATGATGAAAGTATAGGACACCTGTGTCTCGTGTGTAAGCTATGAAACGTACTATGGTCGGGTCTCCTTACACTTTGTCTAAGCTGTAGGTTAATCATATAAATGACGGATGCTGCCACAATGTGGATAAGTGTCTTATTTTAAATTATTATTGTTGAAGTGAAATCAATATATTGTTTTGTCTCTTAATATTATAATCGTATTAATAAACACTGAAGGGGATGAAATACTCACTTGCTTAGATATTTATTATTACCATACGTAATATCCA
>JAGKTI010000125.1:76651-90664 GCA_018397915.1 Birgus latro
ATGGAGGCGATTTGTTTGTGGCCACCCCGTTCGGGATTGAGGCGTCTGGCAATAGATAGATAGATAGATAGATCCAACATAATCCAGTAACTCTCACCAGTCAAAACTTATCTTAGTCACAACTGAGTTCACAGAACCTGATACTTCTATGCTAAATTAAAATTACAGCTAACCCCCTCAGTGCCCTTATGAAGACTAAAAAATCATGCTTCCATGAGACTGCTTCAGGATCTTGTGTATACTGTCACAGGGTCCTGGTGGACAAAGATTTTATTAAATTTTGTATCTAAATGACAAATGCTAAAGCCTGTCAGTTTTTTTTTTTTTTCCCCAAATGCCTCATTCCACAGCTAAACAAGGCTGGAATGCCTTAGGATGAATGTAAAATATTTCATCACACTCATTTACGGCAACACAAAAGCAGGGCAGACTATTCACCATTTGCGGTGGGTATCACCATCTGACTGAACAAATACCTCCAACCAACCTCATTTGCTGCCACCTGAAAGTTGAGAAACGTAGAATTAAACAGATATTCTCATTCAAGTTATAACACAACATCTGGCACTGACTGTAAGGGCTTTACAACAGCTACTGGTGACTAGCCAACAGCAATGTTTAACCCTACTATTTTCTACCACACATGAACTCCACTTTGTCATTTGGCAAAATGGATGAAGAGCTGTGGAGAATATGCTTTCACCAGGGCAACAAAATACATATCACTGAAAGACACAAAATTCCCAAAATGTTCAACTCTCAGCCCAGACTTCAGATAGTGAAGAGTGGAAGCATACTTGGAAGTGTTATTTGAGAGCAGCAAAGCCTGAATCCCCATGTTTGTGAACAATGTTTTTACAGGACCAAACTGTGGAGGGGTTGGCCAGCCTAGATGACACTATTAAAGAACAGATCAACGTATAGTAACATAATTACCTTATTTAAAAACTGTGAAATGGCACAGGGTAAAAAAGGATATTGAAGAAAATGGCAAGGTCTTGCACAAGCTTTCATTTCAATCAAACTCTGAAGGATTAAGGGTCATGCAAGAAATTATGTACACAGTGCAACTGGTAGAGTCCAACATAAGGCAATAAATAACGGGGGTGGGGGGAGATAAGAGGGCTGCCCAATGGCAGAGAATTACAGACAGCTATCTGAAGTGGCACACATCCATTAACCCATTCCGTGCCAGAGCCTAGATTGCTGAGGGTCTGGGCGACAAAGTTACCAAGAATGCCGACCATATTCAACTCCCCCCCCCTCAAATGAATAGACCTGAAAAGTGGTCAGAATAAGCCTAGTGATATGATAGTAAAAGTGCTCACTTCCGCTGTTTCCCACCCCAAAACAAGTGTTTTGGTCCAGAACACCCAGATTTGCATCAGATAGCTACTTTCAGATACCACCAGTGGCTGATGTGGATAGATAATCCAATTTGGTGTGGAGTGACTGGATTCATGTAGTACATGTAGTACAAAAATGCAACCTGGTTTCTGTAATGATGATGGATGTTGGAGTTCCATGCTAATTTTACATATACTCACTTTAAAAGAAATATATTACATTGGTATGTGGTAGGTGGGAGCGCTCACCATCCACTCACTCGATACAGTGCTGCTCTCGGGTGTCTGCCCTTTACTCTCCTCCTCCCTTCTTTCCTTTCTTCCTCTTCTATCTTTCTTTACTTCATTCTTTCCTCATCCTTCTGCCTACAGGTGACTAACTCCCTCTTCCATCATTCTTTCCTCTTCCTTCTGCCTATGGGTGACTCCACACTGAGTGACAAGCCAAATGGTTTCCTGTACACCAGGCAACCATTTACTATGCTGGTAGTAACCATATAACCAAATTATGGTGCCTGGTGGTTTAGTTGGTAATTATGGCGTTCCAGTCGGACTGAGCCGGTGAAGGTTTATATCCAAGGGGTGATTGGGATTTATTGCTCATGTTACGCCACCCAGGGAAGAGTGAGGCTGGTCACTCATCTTAAATGTCAGGACCAACTTGCCTAGCCCCGGGCTCCTACGCTCCTCATGGGACAACGTAGGATTGGCTGTTGCATGGAATATTATATTGGTATACGGCACTATAAACACTCGCATAAGCCACAATAAACGCTCATGCTGCATTGTCATATTAGTTCTGTTAGCTCGCAAGTTTCTTACGCCCTTACATTACTTGACCATGATTTACTTGTATTTGCTTACATCTAGCTATTTTACTTTCATTACATACACTATTTGCACATCACCATCAGTTAGTTCATCACTTGGAGGTTCACTAACTTTGACAGCATGTTGGGAGTAAGCACAACATCTTCGAAGTGCGGCATGACCCAGATTTGCATCAGATGGATGCTTTCAGATACTGTAAGTGACTGATGTGGATAGGTAGTCCATTTTGGTGTGGAGTGGGTGGATGCATGGAGTACTTGTAGCATGGAAATGCAACCTAATGTATGTAATGTGGCCACAGCTAAAACTACGATGATGGGAAGATGGGGTTCTGTGTTAATTCCATGTATTTTCATTTTTATTTTATTTATTTAATATATTGGCTTAAGACATGGGAGAGGAGGAGAGGTATTTGTCATCTTATTTTCTGTCACATAAGGGCAGACTCAATTTCGCACAAATGTGAGGAAAACCATATCCATAACTATACAGACTTGGCAACTTAGGGTACTATGAGTTAGTCCATATACAGTATGTATATACAGACTTGGCAATTCTGACACTATTGGTTTGTCCGTATACAGCAGTGATTTTCAACCCTTTTCATCTCATGGCACACCAAGCCAGGCAGTAAAGTGGTCGAGGCACACCATCAGTATTTAAGAATAGATTTAACCAAATAATAACGAATGCTAATAAATGTTCATAAGTTAAGGATGCTAATCATTTCTTAATTTAATTGCCAAAAGTATAGTGATTATCATGGTTTTCAATTTTTTTTGTATATTTTTTAGAGTATTTTTTCTATAAGAAATAAGTTTACAAATAGAAAAAAGGCCATAAATAGGGTATAATATATATACACAGCTAATGAAAGTCATTGTCATAAAACCACGACATAACAGCATCATACTCATAGACGTCACAGTTGCCACGTGCATGTTGTTTGAGGGAGGATCAATCTTCCTCAAAACTCCCGTGGCACACTGGTTGAAAATCACTGGTATACAGTAATGCCTCATTTATCTGGACGTGAAGTACAGTATCCAGACCTGTTCATTACCTGGACATTGGACCTTGGCTCTATTAAACTCTTATCTGAATCAACTTGTAGGAGGAGGCTGTAGCATGGGCCGAACAGGGTGGTACTCCCGAGGGGAATGGGAATGCTAGTGATAGGGAGACCTGGAGCTCCTGTTTCACTAGCTACCTAACCATCCCCCTTTGCTGACCTTTTCAGTGTGACAGTAACATCTAGAGGAGACCAGCATACTCTCCCACAAACATTTCCTCTAACTATCTTATGCACTACACCACTTCTGGTCGTTCTATAGCTGCTGTTGTAGACGGCCATTGTTCTTCTCCTAGACCTATCAACAGTGGTGTTCCTCAGGGCTCTGTCCTATCACCAACTCTTTTTCTCTTATTTATCAATGACTTTCTAAGCTGTACATCTAACCCTATCCACTCATATGCTGATGATTCAACCCTTCACCTTTCCATTCGATTTCCGCAACGTCCATCTCAGCAGTTACTTCAGCAAACAAGGGATGAGGCTATGGCACACCTAATGTCTGACTTGGCTCATATCTCTGATTGGGGTAAAAATAATCTAGTTATTTTTAATGCATCAAAAACTCAGTTCTTACACTTATCAACCCGACAAAATCTTCATCAGGATTACCCACTAATGTTTAATATGTCCAGCTCAGTCCTGCATCATCCTTGAACATGCTAGGGGTTTCATTCTCTCGGGATTTGTCTTGGAAAGAACATATTACATCTCTTGTGAAATCTGCTAAGAGATTAGGTGTGCTGGGCCGACTCTGAGCTTTCTTTACCCCTGCACAGATGTTGACCTTGTACACGGGTTTTATTCGCCCGTGTATGGAGTACAACTCTCATGTGTGGGGAGGCTTGCCACATGCGGTTCTTCTCAACAGGGTGGAGTCAAAGGCTTTTCGTCTCTAACTCTCCTCCTCTTACCGATTCCCTTCAACCTTTGTCTCTTCCCCGCACTGTTGCTTCTTTATCTCTCTTCTATCGCTACTTCAATGGTCACTGTTCCTCTGAACTGTCTGCTTGCATCCCTCCACCTCTACGACGGGCACGTAGTACCCGTCTAGCAACAAACTCTCATCCCTTTTCTGTCCAACTCTCTAATGCAAGAGTTAACCGTTACTCCCAGTCCTTCATTTAGGCAACTGGTCAACTCTGGAACTGTCTCCCTCTGTCTGTATTCCCTGCTTCCTATGATCTCCAATCTTTCAAACGCAGTGTGTCCAAGCATCTCGAAATGAATGGATCTTGAATTTGGCTCTCTTTTGCATTGTTTTTACTATTTCTTGGAGGGAACAGTATGCGGGCCCATGGCCCTTGGTTCCTTCTTCCTTGCATTAAAAAAAAAAAACATGCACTTTACATATCACACAACGTAACCCACTACGTTACAGGGGTTGACACCAGCAAGGGAATGCGGCCAGAAAACTTTGTCCCCGCTACCTAGTGGCGGACTTTTGGGGGGAGGCATGATGGGGGTTCCGCCGGCATAGATCACGGGTCCGGGGCGAGATGGGGCTTGAACCTGCGCTAGAGGGTACAGGGCATTGCGGTTCCCAGGCTGCCGCTTCCGCCCAATAGAGAGGGGCCCGAACCTGGGAGCAGCGCCCCAGGAGGCTGCCCTATCATTGGGTGTATAATGGCAGGACAATTGCAGTGCCAAGCTGCGCTTGGAGGGTGTCCTTGCAATTGTCCTGGCAGGGTGCCCCGAGGCCACTACCACAGCCACTGGTAAGCTGGTGGGCTAGAGGTCCCAAAGCCATTGCCTGGACCTAGGACTGTGCAATGGGAGGAGCCTGTGGAATGTTTACCCCCCCCCTTTTACCTTGCTGACTATGACATACAGATATAAGAATCAAAGCAAGCCTGAGGACAGTAAATCACCCAGGGGGTTTACAGTGGGTTCGTGGAATGTGGGAAGTTTGAGGGGAAGAGCGGGGAAAGTCGCTGAGGCATTCAGTAGGAGGTGGGTGGATGTGGCATGTTTGCAGGAAGTCCGGTACAGGGGTGGATTAGCTAGAAAGATTGTTGGGAAGGATTGCTACTATAAGTTGTTTTGGCAGGGGGAACTGATGGGTATGAGGGTGTGGGTGTGTTGGTTGTGGAGAAATAGGTGGAATATGTTATGAATGTTGTGAGAGTAAGTGATAGGATATTAGTAGTGAAAATTTTGATCAGTAGGAAAATGATTGTAATTATATCGGCATATGCTCCACAGGCAGGATTGGATGACGCAGAGAAGGATAGATTTTGGGATGATTTAATACGTATAGTAGATAGTATGGGCGATGATGAGGTAGTGGTTCTGGGAGGGGATTTGAATGGTCATGTGGGTGAAGCAGCTCAAGGTTATGAAGGAGTCCACGGGGAATGTGCATATGGTGTGAGGAATGCGGAAGGGGAAAGAATACTCCAGTTTGGGGAGGCTATGGACATGATTGTGTGCAACACACATTTTAGAAAAAGAATGAGTCGTCTGATTACGTACGAGTCCGGGGGAAATAGCAGTCAGATAGATTATTTTCTGGTCAGGAGGGATGATAGGAGGTTAGTGAGGGATATTAAAGTTATAGGAAGCGAGGAGTGTGTGCAGCAGCACAAACTATTGATTTGTGACATGGTGCTTAAAGAACAAGTGATGAGAAGGACATATGTACCTAGAAGGAAAATACGGAAGCTGGGAAACCAATCAGTAAGGGATGCCTTTTATAGTGAGACGAGGAGTGGTGGCGGCTGAACAGGAAGCCATAAACAGAGGCGTTAATGAACAGTATAGAGCCCTTAAGAACAACCTCTTGAGAGTCCCCGATGCAATATGCGGTTGGACAAGAGGCCCACCAAGACAAAGTAACTTGGTGGTGGGATGAGGGTGTAGAAGCCGCAGTTAAGGAGAAAAGAAGGCTTTTCCGGGAATGGAAGAAGGGTGGTAACAGGGAGGAGTACTTGGCTGCCAAGTGTAGGCCTAGAAGAGAGGTATACAGGGCAAAGTCTGAGTCACAGAGACTACTTGATAATCTAAATCATGGGGAAAAGAAAAATACGATATTTAGGGTGGCAAATCAGGTGAAGAGGGATAATCGGGACATTGTAGGTGAGCAGTGTGTGAAGAATGATGAAGGAAGGGTAGTGGTGAACAGTGGGGATATTAAAGATGCATGAAGAGAGCATTATAGCCGGTTGTTGAATGAGGAGTTTGATTGGGATAGGGAAGGTTTGGGGCCAGCAGATCCAGTGTTTGCCCCTTGGCCTTTGGCACTGCTACTGTGAGTGAGGCAATAGGCAGGATGCAGGTGGGGAAGGCAGCAGGTGTGTCTGGGTTGACTACTGAAATGCTGAAGGCCTCAAGAGATACTGGGATGAGGTCAGTCAGACCTGATTAATATGATTATAGCCTATATGAGTTTGCTGTCCCAGATGATTGGCTGAAGAGTGTAATTGTAAATGTGTACAAAGAGAAGGGTGATGCCCTGGAAAGGGGAAATTACAGAGGTATAAAGCTCTTAGATCAGATAATGCAAGTAATGGAGAGAGTTCTAGAAGGTATGATTAGAGAAAGAGTGAATAATGATGAGATGCAGTTTGGGTTTATGCCAGGCAGGGGTACCACTGATGCCATATTCATTATTTGACAGCTTCAGGGAAAATATATTGGAAAGAAAAGGGAATTGTATTTTGTTTTTATTGATCTGGAAAAGGCCTTTGACAGTCCCTAGAGAGGTGGTGAAGTGGGCGATGAGAAAGCTAGGGTTGGAAGAGTGGCTGGTTAGGGTGGTTATGGCCATGTACGTGGGTGCTTGCACCCAGGTAAGAGTGAATGGAGTTTTGAGTGATGAGTTTTCTGTGAATGTTGGTGTGCATCAGGGGTCAGTTTTGAGTCCCTTGTTGTTTATCATGGTACTTGAAGTCCTCTCACGTGACTTCAGAAATGGACTCCCGTGGGAGATGTATGCTGATGATTTGGTATTGATTGCAGAGAATGAAAATGAGGCAGAGGAAAGTTTTAAGAAATGAAGAGATGGTATGGGGCACAAGGGATTAGGGGTAAATGCATATAAAACAAAAGTGATGATATCTAGGGTTGGTGGCAGTACAATCACAGGAGAGGGAGAGTGGCCATGTGCAGTTTGCCACAAAGGTGTGGGAAGTAATTCCATCTTGTGCAGTGTTTGTGATAAATGGGTGCACAAGAGATGTAGTGGTATTAGAGGTAGACAGCAAGATAATGTTGATTTTATGTGTGCAGTGTGTCAGGGAGAGCAGGTGGAGATTGTTAGGTGTGAAAGGATTGAACTTGCTGGTGAGTCTCTTGACTGTGTGGAAGAGTTTTATTACTTGGGAGACATGTTGTGCCGGAGGTGGGGCTGGAGCTAGCTCGGTTGCTAGGGTGAGAAGTGGTTGGAAGAAGTCCAGGGAGCTGTTGCCTCTCCTGACATTGAGAGGACTCTCCTTACGTGCTAAGGAGTCTTTGTATGCAGCATGTGTTAGAAGTGTGATGCTGTATGGTAGTGAGACCTGGGCAATAAAGGAAGAGGATATTCGCAGGCTTAAACGTACAGAAAAGACAATGATTAGGTGGATGTGCAGTGCGTCCCTGCATGCAAGGCCTGGGGGGGGCTGGGTTTACAATGGAAGGGTTGAGAGGTAGGATGGGACTGGAGTGTACTGGTGTTGTGATGAGGAGAGGTAGGCTGAGGTGGTCTGGACATGTGGAGAGGATGGGGGATGATAATTGGGTGCAGAAGGTGAGAAGTGTTAATATTGGGGGAGGGGTTGGGAGGGGTAGACTGAGAAAGACAAGGGCCGAGGTCATTAAGTGCGACCTCAGGGTTAAGGGATTGAACAGGGAGGCTGCCAGAGATCGAGTAGCATGGAGAGCCGCCACTAGGTGACCAACGCCGACGCATGCAAGCATGTTGGAGCCTTCAAAAACAAAAACGAAAACTTGCTATTATCCGGAAGTAAAGGTCCCCGAGAGCTTCAGCCGGCATTTTCAAACATTCGGTATTATTGCTGCTGGGCTCAAGCCACGAGGGGAAAATAGGCTGTAACCCACAACCAAAGCTAAAATGTCCATCCACCCCTGTACTGTATGGTCAAAGTCGCATGCTGGTCCAATCACTCCCAACAAACCTTCAGCACCCAAGTACCGTATTTCCGATGTACAGGTATACCTTGATATATGACAGCCCTAGAAGCGATACCCCGGTTTAATGATGGGGTAGATATACCACAATACCCTGCCAGACGATGGACAAACCCAATTTAACAATGGGTCTTGATTTTTTTTGTTTCAAACCAATTTTGATGATACTTTAGACCACAACTTTGTGTTGATTTTTAAACTGTTTTTAGACTCAGTGTATTTTTGTCATAGGTGGGTTTAACTGTCATTTTGGGGTACAGTTTACTAAGTTCAATTTTTTCCAGACTCATATTTGACAATTTTCAGATTTTTGGGTTTAGGCGAGTTATACTGCTTTTAGGCTTAGTTTAGCTTGTTTTATTGTTAGGCTCAAAAATGCATCCCTATACTGTACATTTTAAATCTACCCCAAGATACAATACCACACCTAACGATGGGCTTTTACCTAACCAAGTGCATCGTTAATCCGGGGTATACCGGCATAAGGCCGACCTGCGTATAAGACTACTACTCATATTTTCACACAAAATGTGGGTTTAGAGGTACACTCTGCGCATAAGACGAGCCCCAACTCTTAAGAAACTGGGAGCATGCTGCTCCAGTAACCCCAGTCCTATATCACTTTTCCCAATGACCAGTTAAGTGATACTATTAACACATTGCTAAGATGTTAGGTTTCACTTTAAACCAGCTTCTTCTGTGGGTTTTACAGGCTATCTAGGTTGCATGTGCCACCTCCAATATCAAAATGGATTATACATTTAATATTCAAGTATAAACTCATACTGTATTAAAAACTTCTCATGTTACCATGAATTTTTATACAATAGGTTAAAGAAAAGTTACATTTTATTTAAGTCAGTATCATCCACATCTGACATCAGTTCATCAACTTCATCCTGGGTTAAAGTTTGCAGTTCTTCGTCGAAAGGATCAAACTTTGAATCCAAAGGTGTAGCTTTGGCATCAGCTTCCCCTTCCCCATCCACCCACAAAATGTCATCTATACCATCCACTGAATTGGATATTCCACACTTCTTGCAAGAACTGATGAGTAATTCCACAGAAATATCATTCCATTCCTTAAATAAAATCACAGCTCATCCAGACCTGAAGGATGCATATTCCCACCACTTGTATGCAACTTTTTACCACTGATTGCCCACTTGTTCCATTGCTCACGGATGTAGTCTTTGAATGGTTTATTCAGACATCAAGCACTTGTAGGACTGAAGTTAATCCACCAGGAATAACAACAATGTCACTGCTGGTTATGAGCCATGCTTCAGATCTGGGAACCCTGCACTCAATGGTAAACAACCCAGCCAGTCGCTCTCAGATCGGGACACACGCTGGCGTTCATGGCGTTAGCTCAAGTTACTCATCGTATGTCCTCGTGGCTGCATCCATTAAGATTTATCTTTTAATTAAAATCTGCCTTCATTTAGAAAACAAGTTGTGTTCGATGATCATGATAGTAATTTCAACAGTTTTGACAGTATATGTACTATACTCAGGGAAACAAGGGTAAAAGTGAGTGTTTGGCAATGTTCCCTATCACACCTATGAATCCCATAACCTCAGGATGTAGAGGTTACAGTTTTATACCCTGTTTTTAGGATGACCCCCAAGTTTGGGCATTTTTGAATGAGGTTCAAGAGTCACCCTATACACTGGCAAATACAGTACCGGTAATATGACTGTAACCCACAAGCGGTGCCAAAACGTCCGTATGCATCCCCACCAAATATCTAGAGTTGTGCTGTCACCAGGCTAAGTCTTTCCCAACTGCCACCAGGCATCGAATATTGTCCACAAGCCCCAAGTACATGTTTGGTGACAGCTACCATCCACCTCAAGACAGAAGGATGAAAATCCTGCCCACAGCCTCACTTCTCCCTCCCTTCCTCGTGCTGATAGCACTGACTTTTTTTTTTTTAAAGATTTATTTGAATACTATTGGTCATATCAAAATTCCCAAGTGACCATAGGCTTCTAGACATGTGCTTAACTTTTGGAAGGGGCTGGCAAAATTTTGCACTCGGATGGTGGGAAGTTATATGAAGGCAAGTTTTCATCTTGAACACTATTCTCATTGCATTTCCGTACTTTTACTCATCAGTTTTGTTTTTATTACCTTTCAGTATAAACACCAACGAAGATGATGGGTATACTATTTATACCAATTTCCGGTGGCATACTTAGCGGTGGATTTTTTGTGGCCAGGAAGCAGTAATCACTGGTGACATAACTAATTACCAAGCAGTCCTGAGTTTTTTTGTGGATGTTTGTTGTTGATGCAGTTAACTTGGTGTTTAGCATTCATTCATTCATCATCCAATCCTATGTCGCCCCACAGGGAAGCGTAGGAGCCTGGGGCTAGACAAGTTGGTCCTGACATTTAAGATGAGAGTGACCAGCCTCACTCATCCCTGAATGACATTACGTGAGCAATAAACCCCAACCACCCCTTGGATATAAACCTTCACCGGCCCAATCCGATTGGAGTGCCGTAATTACCCACTAAACCACCAGGCGCCAAATTTGGTTATATGGTTACTACCTAGCATAGTAAATGGTTTCCTGGTGTACGAGAAATCATTTGGCTTGTCACTCAGTGTACAATTACCCACAGGCAGAAGGAAAAGGAAAGAATGAAGGCAAGAAAGACTGAAGGGGGAGTGTGAAGTCACCCGTAGGCAGAAGGACTAGGGAAGAACAAAGGAAAGAAAGAAAGAAGGATGGAGGAGAGGAAAGGGCAGACACTCGAGAGCAGCACTACATCGAGTGAGTGGATGGTGAGCACCCCCAGCTACCACAAGTATGGATAATCCTGTGTGTGTTTTGATATCTAAATATGGATGACTGACCTGAAAACAATGCCAAAATTTGGAGAGGTACTGTACATACAGTGGTATATATATATATATTTTTTTTAATTTATTTTTTCCCCCCCAGGGTTTTCTTGGTGTTCAGCATTATTTTGAATATTCCTCTGTTTTGATGTCTAAATAGACTGGAAAACACTGCCAAAGTAAGCAGAGGTACTGTACAAATAGGTTAGGTATATGTTGGAGGTTGGGTATATTAGGGGGGATATTGTTATTATCCAGACATTGCCACTGCCTGGACACGCCTTTGGCTCTATTACATCAGAATTAAGGGACTACTGTATACATGGACAAGGCACAGAACAGGCTGACACATTTTAGTAGTTCAGAAAAACTACTGTCCATTGGTAATGGGAAAGCTTAAAACTCAAACCATTTACAATTACATTAGAGTAGCAGACAAAAGCAATCATTTACTTACCCACTTCTGGTTGGAAATAGCAGCTCAGCTGGTAAGTCAAGCACTGGAAAAATTAAAGTAACAATTATTAACAAATGTATAACCAGACAGTTGTGAATTCTAAAATAATGTACTCAGATGGCCGTTCTTTTATCTTCAAAACTTTTACAGAACAGGTCTGTGAAGAACAATCATCATGTTCAACTGGGATTATCAAGCAACCAAACCAATGAAATATACTGTGATAAATTGTGTTGTTCTAAGAACAATCATCATGTTCAACTGGCATTATCAAACAACCAAACCAATGAAATATACTGTGATAATTTGTATTGTTCTAAGGCTAACATGTCTGCATGTGTCAGCCTTATCTAATGACAGCTGTCAGCCGCTTTATCACAGAGGCCACACTAGGATCTCGTCCTAGGTCATTTTTGGTCTGCCTCTTGTAACCCTATCAGACATTCTCACCTCTCAGCTTCTGCATCAAACTGTTGTCTTCCATCCACTCAACATGCCCAAACATTTCAACCTGTCCCCCCAAATAACTTTACATCCTTCAATTATTTAACCTTTGGATTGCAAGCCACAGCTCAAGCTGTGCTAGCCATGCATCACCACACCCATACACATGGCACTAAGCAAAGATAGAGATCCTCCTCCCTCCCACCAGATGATGCCCTGGATGTTTATCTTCAGGTTTATTATATATAGTGAGACCTCACTATAATGGACTAATTGGGGCCCAAGCCAGTCCGAAAAATGCGAAATTCCGATAAAAGTGACATCCGGACTTACCCCTGCTAATCCGGACTTTTTCCGATATATCAGACATTAGTCCGGATTGCATCAGTGGTTTTCACCACCACTGTAGTATTGTACTGTGTTATACCTTCACTACATTAATCCATCTATCTATCTATTGCCAGATGCCTCAATCCCGAATGGGGTGCCCACAAACAAATCACCTCCATGTCACTCTGTCCCCTGCCATTTCACTACCATGCTCCCAACTCACACCCCCCTCTCTCATATACCTCTCCACTCCATCCCTCCATCTCATCCTCGGCCTCCCCCTCCCTCTCGCCCCCTCCACCTCACTCACATACACTCTCCTCGTCAGTCTTTCACTCTCCACATGCCCAAACCACCTTACCGTGTTTCTCCTAACGCTTCCCATCACGTCCTCAACCACACCACAATGCACCTTCACTACATTAATCAAATAGTATAATAATACTGTACTGTGCACTGAAAAACATGTCTTTTGTCACGAATTTTCTACATCGTAAAATTATGTAAAGTAAATTGTGACATTGAGTGATTCTGCAGGAGGAACAAATTATTATGAAATGTACGATGTTTCGCTCGTTCTCTCAAACCGTCCGCTCGCTTACTTAAATTCGCATCAAGTTGTCAAAACTTTCGTCATTCTTTCGCGAGTGATTGTTTTTATGTGCAGGCAGCGCATTCCTCTGAGCAATAATTTCTGAATTATCGCTCCCGCTCTGGGCCGTTACGCCGGCCACACCCTTTCACAAGCTTTTCACGTCGGGTACTCAAAATCAGAGCTAGTCTGACTGTAGACACAGTGCGTCGTGGTTCGCCTTGCGTAAGGCTTGAGTGATTTCTTTGCGATTTCAGATCTCAGCTTATATTGGCGTGTATCCTGAAAGCTCCCACCAATCCTTGGTGATCGTCACAGCAGCTCGGTCTCATCTATACCAATTAGTATTTTCTTGTTTTCCTAGGTTTAAGTTTTTGAGATATTTAGCTGTTTGTCTGAGTGTTTGAGTGAGTGCATTTCCCTTTCTTTGATTTGAATTGGGGTCATGTAACGTAAATTTATTTGCTTGTATTCAATAAATTTACAGTTCGTTTTCTTGAGCTCTGTTAAACGTAACAGTCGTGTTTAATTTTCCCACATATTTAATACAGTTTTGCTACTCCACGTTAGCACAACTCTTTGTATTAAATCACGACTGGTACTTAGGCCAGCTTTTGGCATTAATCCTTAAATCCGTTGTGCTAGCTAGGAGTTTGGCTCAGCCAAGATCCTGTTTATCTTTATTATTATCATTTTTGAATGTTAAGGGGAGAAACTAACTTTCTCAGAGGCCAACGGTACAATATTACAGCCTACTTGAGCGTCTAGTCTCTGCTGTGTACCGTTGAGAAAGTCAATAAATTCTCGACTCTAGAGAATTGGCGAAGTAAGCCAGCATAAAGTGAAATCGCTACTTGATTTCACGAGTCTATTCTCTCGTAGTAAATGACTCGATAGTCATTCTTAGCACACATAGCTATATATTGTATACTCGAATTATACAATATCACATTATC
>JAGKTI010000125.1:100004-120218 GCA_018397915.1 Birgus latro
TTAGTCCGTCTGTTCTGCAAAACTACGCCATCAGTCTCCCCAGATGCCTTAAGAAGATAATAAAGGTGAAGGGGAATGCCAGTAAATACTAAATTCAATGGTGAGTGTTAATTTATTTGTTTCTCCTTGCTAACCACAAAGAAAACATTCTTGTGGTTAGCAAGGAGAAACAAATAAATTAACACTCACCACTGAATTTAGTATTTACTGGCATTCCCCTTCACCTTTATTATCTTCTTAAGGCATCTGGGGAGACTGATGGCGTAGTTTTGCAGAACAGACGGACTAAAACTGCTCCATAGCTGCTTGACTGCAGCCTCAAGTTTAGGCAAAGATGATGTGCCGCTTCATGTGCGCCCATAAATTCTCAATGATATTGATATCTGGGCTGTTTCCGGGCCAATCTCGAATAAAGGGGACCTCACAGTCTGTTAGCCACTGTTTCACTGACTTTGCAACATGTGCAGGGGCAGAATCTTGCATAAATACTTTTGCCTTGGTTTTATCAAAAGAGTCACTTAAAACATCAATAATAGCTCCAAATAATTGTTCTGGTTCACTTTTTCATTTGCAGGTAGAATTACCAACTCACAAACACCATAATATGTAAAGCAGCCCCAAGCCATGAGTGAGGCTGGGTATTTAACAAACTTGGAAGTGTACTTAGGATCCAGGGGGTCACTGCCTGGTTTGCAGTACACTCGTGATGAAGGGGTACCAGTAACAGTAAATGTTGACTCATCACTCCAAAGCACAGTTTTCCATTGCTCCTCACTCCAGGCAAGATATTTCTTACAAAAATTTACTCTCTTCTTCTTCTTCTGAAGTGCAGTTAGCAGTGTTTTTTTACGAGCACAAAAACTCCTGTAGCCCAGACCGTCATGCAACAGTTGCTGCACACTTCTGACAGACACATCTGCCAGCAACTGTGGGTTCTTTTCTTTTAAATCCCGTGCTGTTAGCCTTGGATCCTTGCTAACTTGCCTTGAGATCAGCTGACGGGTCCTGAAGGTTGTCTTACGAGGTCTCCCAGGCTCGGGAAGTGGAGTGGGAGGAATGGCCTCCCCACTATCCTTGAACCGCTTCACCAGTCTCTGCACTGTCCTCAGTCTAACACAATCTGATTTGCAATAAATGGGAGTTTGTGGCCAGCTTTGTATAAAGTAATCACTTCCACACATTTGTCCTTGCTTGTGGTTACTTAAGGCATGATGAGAATGTGGTAGGTAACCAAATAACTGTTATTTGAGTCAAAACATGCCCTAGTGGTGCATCACACACACAGACAATCCTCCTCCTGTGGCTGCCCAAACATTACTGAGCCTGCTCCTGTGGTACCAAACCTATCAAGCAGGGTTGCCAGCTCCCGTTGAAAAAGCGCCAGCTCCTGTTGAAAAAGCGTCAGCTCATTTCGGATCACAGGGGAGGGTAGTACTGACCCTACTTCACTTAACGCGAAAAAGAATGGCGTCGGCAAAAAAGCGTCAATAGTTTCCGCGCCTACTGTATATACACACACACAGTATAGGTATTTTTTCACTACTCCCCTGCACAGGCTTATGCATGGCCATATGCCCTGGATATTTTTCTTCATGTTTATAATAAACAAGAACAATTTTTTCCCCTCATTTTTTGCACACCACAGGTTAATAGCAACCCCCCCCCAAACTCCAGTGTCATTTCTGTATTTTTGAGTCTATGAATATCCTCTTCCTTTACTGCCCAGTTCTTGCAACCATTGAGCATTACAATCCAAACATATGCTGCATACAATGATCCCTCCGCATGGATAGAGGCCACAGCTCCCTAAACTTTCAAAAACCACTCCTTATCTAAGCCACAGAACTAGCTCCAGTCCCTTGCCCAGCTAATATGTCCCCCCACATACTCTTCCACTCACTCCAAGATCAATCTTTCCATGCCTATCAGCTTCTACATGCTCTCCCCAATATACCACAAATGAAATCAGCACTAGTTATTCCTTTTTTATACCAGTTTTCATAATCACCAAAATGAATATTAGCACTTTTGCCATTATAGCACATTTTTCAGTTATCACCTGCCTGAGATGCTTTTTGCTAACAATGAACCGTTTACCTTTGGACAAGCAAGTCTATGGTACTGCAGTCCCTTCCCCCCCTACCCCTCTTTATCAATTACTTGTTTCGAATATCACCCCCCCCCAGCCAAATTGAAGAGGAATGTCAGACACACCTGGTGATGCAAATATATGCAGTAAGACATATAGTATAGAAAGCATGTTTATGGAATTTATGGATCTGGAAAAGGCATACAACAAAGTAGACAGAGAAGTATTGTGGAAGCTTTTGCACAGGTTCGAATCCTCGCTGGGGCAGGGAACAGTTTAAGGATTTGAATTTCATTAAATCAGGCTTTACTGATCTACCAGAAGACCCGCCGACATGTCGTAAAAATTACCCTGCTAATACCAATACACCAGTCCTGTATGAGACAGCCCTAGCATGTATTCAATATGGACGGTGGGTGTTAGCGCCGAAGTGGTGACATGTAGAGGTGTATGGTATGTAGGAGGATGGCTGGGCCTTGATAGCAGGCTGTAAAGCCTATGCCCAGAGTCGGACAAAAAAACAAAAAAAAAAAAAAAAAAAAAAGAAGAAGTAAAGTATAAATGGTAAGCCACTAGGTGCCATCAAGAATTTTTACAATGGTAGTGAAGCATGTGTAAGGGTAAATGGGCATCTAAGTGAATGGGTCACGACTGGTGTGGCCGTGTGACAAGGTTGTGTGATGTCCCCATGGTTGTTTAAAATCTATATGGGTGGGATAACGAGAGAAGTAAAAACACGAGTAATGGAGAGAGGGATGGCATTTGTAATGAATGGAATATCTCAAATTTGTCGGATGCTGATGATGCAGTACTTCTTGCAAATACCGGACAAGAAATTGATAGACTAGTGCAGTTTTGCTGATGTCTCTGAGCATCTTACCCTGTCATACAGGCTCCATTAAACTTGGCGATAAATTATGTATTTCCGTTCGAAAATTGTACATAATCATGGGCCCTAAGAAGATTAGTGAGCCAGCTGGAGCTAAATGAAAAGCAATGAGAACAACAACTGAGCTGACTGGCTCTGTCAGCTCAACTGTTGTTCTTACTGCTTTTCTTTTAACTCCACCTGACTCACTAATCTTAGGGCCCATGATTATGCACAATTTTCTAACGAAAATACGTAATTTATCACAAAGTTTAATGAAGCCTGTCGGCCGATCCGTAGCTGGCTGAAGACAAAGAGGGACTGGCGACCTAGTAGCACTTACGACGCTGCTTCTCTTAGTGCGAATAGCGGGTTGCCACGAAAACTGGAGCGATTTTTGGATTAAAAAGCTGTACGAAAACCGAACAGTGCAAGCAGAAAGGTGTACGAATTCCGGGGTTCCACTGTATATCTGAAGGAGAGAAGAGGCGAGGTAGGCCAAGGAGAAGGTGGAGGGATATGGTGGATTAGTGTGTGAGGAATAGAAGTATAGAAGTCGATGCGGCTAGGGGACTGACAAGAGATCGAGCTGGCTCGATGAATCTTGTGAGAAGTGGTGAATGATATGGTATTTGGCACCCCTTTTTAATATAACAGCGTCCGGTTTGACTACTGGATATGTTTGTGTGAAGCTACAGAATGTGGAGAAAGTTTTTGGCATATCAGATAAGAGCCAGGATTCCATGGGCTTGAATGATGAGTGAACGGAAGCATGGCCAATTGGACTGAGCAAACTTGGGTTGTATAGACACTGCTACTCCTCACCCTGCCCTTGGGTGGGAAAGGAGATCCGGATGATGATAACTTCAAAACTGCTTGCATCACATGACAAAACTGTCTACTATACTGGTAGCGTTTGCCCGATTCTCTTGTGCCCTACCCACTCACTCGTCGGACCGAGTAGGAGTTCTGAGCCAGTATTGCCGTGCCAGCATAGGGTAACATGTTAGGCGCTCTCACTAATCGCAACAAAACTTTTACTTAACCCCTTAACTGCAATTATATCTTTTCCATTTAACTAGGAAATATGTTTTGTAGTAAAGGATGTTGGAAAAAAGTACCATGGAATGTCATTGGCCTGAAAGGATTGTGAAGTAATGAAAGTTCCCTCCGTGAAAAAGGTATACATTCTACAAAGAACTTAGTGTTTTGACTTTTTTCCTTATATTTGGTATACACACACACACAACCCTTTTCCCTCTAAGATTTAAATGACTTCACATGTATAGGATCAAATTTCTTATACGGCATTGTTGGTATAAATAATTATACTGTATAAATTATTATACCGTACTGAGTACGCGAAGCCAGTGACATTTCATTTTCCTACTTCTGTATTCAAACCCTCTAATTTTAATGAAATTAATGTAGGAAATAAATAAGGAAAATTACAATATGGTTATGAACCTGTAGTAACTTTACAGACATGACAGGTAGATGACTTATATGTTTAACAGTAATAGCAGCACAGCTGCGATGGTTATTGCGAAGATCCGAACTTTCTTGGCGCGAAAACTCAACTGCTGTCGCGGGAAGAGGCGCACTGCTTCTTTCAAACTGATTTTGATTCAGTTAGCAAATTTTAGTGCTTCCTTTGTCATACAGAAATGAATTCAAAGTAAAAGTAAATAATACGATACTACTTTGTAGTAAGGCTCATTATTCTATCAATAAGAAGAATAATTATCTCAGCCAATCAGGAGGCTCATTATTCTATCAATAAGAAGAAGCAACGAGTACAGCTGGAAGAGGGCGGGGCACAAGAAAAATGAGGCAAAATGCTACCAGTATAGTGTTACTTAGTACAGTAAAAGTCCTCCAATCTAACCACAAAAAATCCAAATATCCCAGCACTCCAAATTTGTCAAGGTGATTTTTGTTTTTTAAGAATTATTCCAGGCTCTCGCCTGTGTAGTATAGAAGGACTCCCTCCCTACCATTTGGTGGCAAGATGAAATGGTGGCAGATTCAAATGGTGGCGGGAAGGCACTTGCGTATAGAGCCGCTACCCAGCGGCGCCGTAGCAGCCCGATTTTGATGTGTACACACGTTATCCGGCAATGGGGGGTTAAAGAAATTGCGAAGGCAAGGTCGAGAAGGGATCCATAATTAACTTTGACATTATATTCAGCACTAGCTGTGTCGCACAGTAACCATTCTTTATCATGCATTCAGTAAAGCACCTATAAAACTGGAAAATGTCTTTAAAGCATACCTCACAGGGAAGAGTATGTTTAGATGGGGAAACTACTGTCGTCGTTAGGCGATGCAAGAGATTCTAAATGAATACTGACCAAATACGCTCTTGCCGTGTCCCAGAATAATGATTCTCTATCCTTATCATCCAGTAAGTCAGAAAATATCAGAGAAATGTCCATATCTTGAGGAAACTACAATACTAAAGACAAGTCCTGGTATATAACACTCTTATGCAAAAATTCCCTATGTCCAACAGTTTTTAAATCTCTATATTTTCATTCAGTAAATCAGGATCCACTTGTAAATTAATGAACAAATGTCCTGAGAGGGAACAAGTCAAAGGATAATGATGGATCAGTGACAAATTTGGATAAACACAGACTATCAAAAAATTCAAATTTCACTCTGCACCTGATAGACAAAAAACAGTACCTTGTATGAGTGATGTTAATAAATCTTCAATGTTTATGCACTTCGAAATAATTCATTGTTTTACTCAGCAGTATTCTGCTATGCACTGTATTTCATCCCATCATACTCCACTTAGGATTTTTGTACTTGACTGTGGTGAGTGAAGTGCTAGGCAGTATCAATGGTAGCACTTAAGTCTACTACGTTAAGTACTCCAGGACTGTGTGTACAGGGCAGGATTTCTAAATCAAACTAAAAAAGTTTTGACAAATTCACATTCAATTTCTGTGAAGCTGTATGATTTTTCACACACAATAAGGTAAAATTCCAAGTGGATTCAGTCATTTGTCGAACCTAAGTGAGAATGGCCCTTACCAATTTGAGGCATGTGAAGGGGAGGGTAAGGATGAAACCAAAGTACAGCAGGTTCAATGCACATCCGTCACCTTAAGTATGCTGGGGGGGAGGGAAAGGCATATAAGTCACTGCAATTTAACCATGAACCCTACTTTTTTTTTTTATCATTTTCATCAGTAAAGTGCTATCAACAGGTATTTCTGACATATGCTTGTCATGATTCATCATCTTAGCTTAAAAATGCAATTCATAACTTATTACACAAGAGAATTCTCAGAAAGATGGATGGCTATCACCAAACCTGGTAAGCACTACATGTACAGTTCCATGAGTGACAGCAGCCACAAACTTGGTAACTAGCTCCACATGCCCATATGACACTTTTGCTTCCTGAATATAGGATAATTCCAGATGCTGAGGTAATTAATCAGGAAACAAAATTCATCTTTACATTGATTTATGCAATACTGAAAGCCAAGGGCATCTATCAAATTCAGCAATGCTCGAATTTATGAATAACGACTTATATTTTACCAATATTGTTCTGGATAAAACTAAATGAGGGTAGTATACACTGGATGCTATTATTATAGCTTCTGTTAAAAAAGCCTGCCCACCACTCGGCACACACTGTCAACCTTCCAGACTTCATGGTGATATGGTGTTTCATTTGTAAACATTTTTGGGTCATCCAAACTAAGCTGGCTCTCCCTTCTTGCAAGCCACCGAGACCTCAAACATTTTCAAATGGCATTCAAATTCTTTCGGACAATTATTAACATACTGAAAATAGCAACAGCCTCTCATGTTTATCTTGTTATTTCTGTTATCACGTGTATCAGGTGGACTTGCCAGGGATGATGACAGTTTTTACTGCCTGCATGATGATACTCTTAGCATGATTACCTGGAAAGGAGGACTTGTGTGACCACCTGAGAGTTTCACTGCTTTTCAGCTTCCCTTTAGGATGCTATTGCTCAAGAATGTCCATGTGTAACTACAGCTTAAAGGCAAGGAACTCTGCCACTACCTTAAATTTCTTGGTATGTACCAAGGTTAAGTATAATAAACTGAAAATTATACCTGCTCAGGTGTTGGCACTGCTTTACAATGCATTCACCAGTTCTGCAAAGTACAGATCAAAAATGTTAGAAACAACCCTAATTAAAGTTATTACAATGCCAAGTATTCTCTAGTCATAAAGACTAATCTTAAAATCGTCATTACTAATCCACGATAGGGGCGAAAAGTTGTAATCATGAAACTGTCAAAACTAAAAGCATTACACAGGTTTTCTTACTCACCCTATCTCAAGAGCACATACCTAAAAAGGAAAGAAAAAATTAGAACATCTTTATTAATTACTGCATTATGAACATCTTGTAGTTTTCAGAAGATCAATCATCAACATATATCGTCAGACTCTTCCGAGGATCATCACCAAATTCAATTGCATATAATGTGAACATAACTGAAGTGCTACCCACCTTGCCATGTCTGCAACAAAACCTCCATAACAATCTGAAACAGATTATGGAAATTAACTCTTGCAATGAACAATATACAAAGTACCCGTTAAATAGTCAGGTGCTATCTTCAATAAACTTGGACATCCAAGGAGGTACAGTAGTGATTACATTAATGCAACAGAACACCAACCTTCACTAAACTTACCAGTACTCTATGAAGCTACTCCAGCATCACATGTGACATCCTGTAGACAATGGGGTATTAATTCTTCTCTGCTTTGAGAACAGCATTAACAACATACAGTAAGTAATGAGTTCAGTAAAGTTTTGTCCACACATAAAATTGAGACAGGGATAACAAACATCATGGTAGATGTAATATCCATCAGTAAAATCTATAGTATTCTCAAAAGCTCCCCCCCCCCCATAAATAGATTCCCCAGACCATGAATTGAATTCTCAAACCCATACAGAACAGAATGTGGCTACAGCTTAATCACCTACAGTCGTTCCAGTATATGCTGAGTATTTGGGTGTTGGCCTTTCTGGGGGTTCCCCCACACGTGACGCTACCAAACCTCGTACAGGGTCAATTGTCGGATTACTGGGTCAATTCCCTACGGGGTCAATACAGTGGGGCCCCTTGGATAGCAACCTTATTAGTCCACTAAAATGGCCGCTATCCATGAAATCGCTACCCGAGGGGCAAACTTCTTACCTAAAAAAAATTAATAGTCCTGGACTCCTTCAGCTATACCCCAAATTTCCTCCATTGCCCATCAGTATCACGTTATATTTCTTCAATACTGTAATAAGATAAACGTATACTACATATTAAAAATTTTTTCTTTTTTTCCTCCATGCAGTATTGTTTCTTTGGCTTGCCACACATGTATTGTCTGGCAATTTCAGTCACTTTTACATTACCAGCACTTCCTGTTTTTTCCCTGGGCCACCACCACCACTTAGGCCAGCCCCCGAAGTTGAAGCCATGATATTAGAACACTCAGTAGCCAGACAATAAATGGAAGGTCACAAAAAACTTAACAATGGCAAGACTGTGACAAGTTGAATGAATGCGCGTTGTGTGGATAAACAATCTTCTTCTTGGGATAACTGTGGAGAGGTTCACCTTCCACCCGTCAGTATCGCCTAGATACCGGAATTCCCCCAAGAGAAAAGTAAAGGTAAAGGAAAAATTTAAAACTGTAAAATTTGGTAGGAGAGAGAGAGTTGGAGATTAGTTATACGAAAAGCTTTAAGATATGTACTTTCACTCCACATGGATCAAAGAACTGAAAGACGATAGACTCGCACTCACTATCAGTGTTACCAGCTTGCTACGTGTTAAATGCCTAGCGGATTTTTGCTAACCGCGCAGCATTAATCGCTATGAGACAGTTTCATTCCTGTCGCTATCCATGGATTCGCTACCCCAAAAAACATTATCTGAGAGGCTCCACTGTAATCAGATTCTCTCTCTCTGCATAATAAAAGGAATGTGTTACATTTTGTTGATAAGCCCATACAGAATAATGAACTATTCGAATTTGAGAAGCCCCCTCCCCCTCTCTCTGCATAATAAAAGGAACGTTATAAATTCTGTGTAGATTTATTTATATAAAAAAGCTATACAGTGTGATGAATTATTCGAACTGGAGAAGCCTTTTTGTCTCTCTCTCTCTCTACTGCTCTTGAGGGTGCAATTATAGGTCCTCTATTTGCTTTTTCTTCTAAAAAATACTTATTTACATTGTAAATACGTTCCTTCTCTACTGTGTAGCACACAAGGACAAGTAGCAGGTGTAACAAGGGTAGCTTCCATCTTGGGTGGCAGCCAGAAGGTAAGTGACCTGGCCTTTAGATTAGATCCCTGACCATGTCACCTGTCCCCAAGCTCTGAGGAAAGCAACGTCACACAGCAACGCTGCCAAGTATTGTTGTGTTTACACACAGTCATTGCTATTATAAAAAATAAAAAAAAAATACATTCATAACACTATATAGCCTTATTAGAGAAGTAAATATATATACAAATTAATTTAGAAGTAGTAAATAGCTGACAATTATAAGAAAGTGACGTGTGTTGGGCCTGATTTGGCAGTAACATGCGTGGAGGAATCCCTGGAAAGGCCAACGCCCAGCATATGCTGGAAGGACTGTAGTCAGACATGAGTATTCATTTCCCTAGGTTTAAAACAAATACTGTGCATAATATACAATTTTAATACAAAAGAGCCAACAAACAGCTTACCATACCTACGCAGCGGCTGAATGGGACAAAAAAGTACACTCCTTCACCCATAGGAGGAATTTTGCAACTTGTCCACCTGTTGGAAGATATTTTTATCAAAAAAAATGTTCAGTACTGTAAAACTTCAATCTTTTCTTCCTACAGAATGTCAGAAACGAGGAATTCCAACATAAAATATCCACATTGTTATTAAGAATATACTGTTCATCATGTAAACTATATTCTAAAACATCAATTATTACATTTTAACAACATGGGAGTGTTTTAGTCTCAAATCTGACCTAGATC
The DNA here is from genome assembly GCA_018397915.1 of Birgus latro. Classification (NCBI taxonomy): domain Eukaryota; kingdom Metazoa; phylum Arthropoda; class Malacostraca; order Decapoda; family Coenobitidae; genus Birgus; species Birgus latro. The sequence continues at coordinate 110,000 of JAGKTI010000125.1, forward strand.
TGCATATGAACTAAAATCTACCATTAGCTATTTAATATACCATTCTAAATAACATACCATTTAGTACTTGGCTGGGACTTTTGGCATCCATCTGAAAGTTATGATTACCTTTAGCCATAATAAAATCTGCTAAAAATTCAAAACAGTTCATTATTCAGAATCCTTTTGACTTACTATCAGAGAAATCAAGTTAAAATATATTCATCACACTAATTTGGCCATGAACATTTATTTTACAATCTTGTACTGGCTTATCGTACTGCACTTTCAAAATTAATTAATGGAAGGCAACATACCATAATATTTCCAAGTGTGCTCGAGCCAGCAGCCACTAATGTAACCTGTAATTAAATATTAAATAAGCAATTCACCAAGCAAATAAACTGACAGTATTCTATAATATGTTCAGTCCTGTTGAGCTTAAACCCTCAGGGGTCAGGAGTTAAATTATCATCAATGTAATTTACAGCTTTGGGTACTGGGAAAGAAAATCAAAATTCAGCACTAACCTTCCCTTCCTTCATATACATCTCTCGAAGACCTGCCAGGGATGTGGAAGAGAAAATAAGTGTCATAAAAGAATTACAAACGACCACAAGTGTGTGGCAGTTTGATCTTCAGACGACTAGTTTAGACACATTTCCTGTGATCCACAACAGTGGGTTCAACCATTGCTGGCGCTGCTGTGTAGTGACCATGGGATTAGTACACAAGTTATTCTCATCATGTATTTGTAACTATCATACAAGCACCCAAGAGCAGCACTACATCAAGTAAGTGGATGGCGAGTGCCCCCACCAACCACGGACCTAATTATACTGAATAAACACATCTACGTAAGCTACTTTAGCACAAATGAACCAATATTAAGCAAAAAGTACAGTAAGGCACCATGTTTCACCTAACATGGACAGTGAAAAGTGCCACCAGAGTTGGGGCATTGGCCTTATAGGCCAGTTAATAAGGGGTTGAATAAGGAAAAAAATCATGGAAAGCTGCAATAAGCTTTACTGTCTTCGTATTAGGGTACTTAACATACTGTACAGTATTAATTTTGCACCCCTCTACCGCCCCGGCAAAATGGCGGCGAAAAACATTTTTTTTTGCAAATATCTCACTTGGGACTCACTTTAAAGGGAAATGTGTCGATACATAAAATAATCTACATAAAATTCTCTATAAAAACTCTATTCATTTTTGTGATACGTTGCACCGTTTTGGTGCCAGAGGTGTGAAATGTTCGCAGATTGTTTTTCATACTCCCCATTTCCTTATATACAGTAGTTTCGAAAATTGTCTCCCAAGGGTGTCCTTCCTCCTTTATTCTGGCTTAGGAGAGACAGTTAATGCTCACTGGCGGAGTTACCACCCTTGCACCCAACCATCCACCCAAAACGTGAAGTTATCAATCGTAGTCATTGCTATACCAGTTCTTGCCGCAAAATTAGAAGTACAGTAAAACTTCGATATAACGGACTTCAGTAAACCGGAATTCGCTTTTATCGGACTCGAGGAGCTACCGGACTAAACCCCTATATATCGGAAAAAGTCCGATATAGCCAGAAAGCAGTCCGGACTGCCTGACAACTTCAGCTATGTTCACCACAATAAGTAAAAGACATGTTTTTCAGTGCATAGTACAGTATTATTACACCATTTGATTAATGTAGTGAAGGTATAACACAGTACAATACTGCAATGGTGGTGAAAACTACCGATTCAATCCGGACTAATGTCTGATATATCAGAAAAAGTCCGGATTAGCAGGGGTAAGTCCGGATGTCGCTTTTATCGGAAAATCGCATATTTCGGACTGGCCTGAGCCCCAATTAGTCTGTTATAGTGAGGTCTTGCTGTATTGGTTTCCATGATACCGTTAGTTTTTTCGTCGTGGATAGCATGACAAACTATCTTGTTCTTCATAGGATGATAATGAATTCTAGTCGGGTTGTTTTGCAGAATAATTGTAAGATAGCAGCTGGGAAGTGAATTATTATTCTATTCCATGAGTTGTTTCACTCTCTGGCATTAGGAAGTTTTCTAATGTTGTATCAATGGGATCGTCAGTCCTCTTCATCAACAATTATGTCAGAGTTTGAACACGACAGCCCCTTGCAAGAAACACATATCACAGAGCATTTTAATCCTGCCTTTCTACAGCTGCAGGCAGCAGTCATGCAACCTTTGAGGCATTTGCATGATACAATGTTGAGCAGGTCTGGAGGAGCAGGGTCTTTATCTGTAGTGATTGGGACCAGTCCTTTTGCAGTCACATTCCAACCCCATTGTGTAGGTGGCAAGTCATTTCCCAACCACTTCTGCACTTGGTGATATGTACGTAAAGAATGAAATCGAGCAGACGCATCTGTAGGAGGCAAAGAAGCCAAAGTGAATTTACTTTTATTCAGTGATTGGGCAAAGCACCGATATCTCGAATCACAAAGGGATTCACACTCATTAGTCCCGTATAACTGAAGAATGAAAGCCTTTCCTACTTCAGATCTTCGCAGGTTCAGCAGATGGTTCTTTAAACACAGCAACAAGATCTTGTAGTTCTTCATGCTTTTCCAACAGGCTTATGAACTTCAGTTTTCCTTGTCTGAAAAAGGCAGTAGTAGTATCAGCCCCACTAAATGCATGTAAGAAAAGAATGTTGTCCTTGATGACTGATCCAAATTTCATGGAGGATGGCATGTACAGTTTGCTTTCTGTATTTCCTCTGCCTGGCTTTAAGACGTATATATTTGTCTTTGATCCACCCAAGGCTGTAAAGACAATTAAGAGGTCTACATCTTCTCCTACTATTGTTATTGATTCAGCCTTGATAGACTCTTCAATAGCAGTAGCAACAATCAGTGTGTTTGCATCTTCAGTAGCCGGTTTTACAGTAAAACCCTCATTGATCAATCTAGTGATAAGCATTGTGATAAGCCGGCTCTTATTTCTCTCGTTTGAAAGAAATTTACTTTGGCTTGTTGCTGGCATTGTTTCATCAAACATGGGGTCTCTGGTAGAATAAACCATTCGACGAGCACACTCAGCACATTTTGTACTTTTTTCTGCTAGATTTTCTGAATATCCATCAAATACAACAATGGCATTTCTCTTGTATTGCTTTTTTACATACTCAGTGTACCGGTTTAAAATTGCTGAAAATATCTCTTCCTTTTGCCAAACAACTCAATGAATCAGAAATCCTCCATCAATAACAAACTATCTCCAGCAATTCCTGTGTCACTAAGAGGTGCAAATACTTCATAGATCATGGATTTCTTGGTTTTACGCATTCCTAATTCATCGAAAAGTGACATGGAGTATGGGGCTAGTTCATACTCAAAGTTAAGTTTGAATAGTTCGTGTGAGTTCTTGGTGAATGAAATTCTTCTAAATAACATCTCAACCTCAACTGGACATGCAACATCTCGTATTTTTATTCCTGTCATAGCAGCTCCCAAGGGTTTGAGCATTTTCTTTCGTTCAAACTTGACTTTTGCAAAGTTGCTGCCAACAATATTTGACACTGAACAAACTCCAACATCATACGCTTTATGAGGATTTGTTTCTACATCTCCTGTTACTCCTGTGCTGATTGACAAAGCTATCAAAATCTGGAAATGGTGGGTGGGATGAGAACCACTCTACAAAGTGCTGAAGGTCTTGGTTGTCTCTTAAAATGCAAGCTTTTCTGGCATCTACATGCTGCTCTCCTGTACTGTAAGCAACATCACAATATTCCTCAATTTTCTCCGTGACCCTCAGATTGATGGGCATTCCAAGAACCCATTTGGTTAGCATCGAGTCCGTCATTCCTCTACCATGTGTCGATCCACCAGAACTCTTCATGGACCACATCAATGTCTGTTCAATGGTCATGTCAGACCAGATCCCGGACCAAAATTTTTCTGACTGCCTTGTAAAAAAAACCTTTTTGAACATAATCTTCAAATTCCTTGGGGGTAATGCAGTCCCAAATTCCTTGGGGGTAATGCAGTCCTTTAAGTCAAACATGTCTTGTAAATACAACTGAGCTGATTTTGCATACAAAAAATGACCACTGGCATGGAAGTAGGGTAGCATCTTTTGAATTGTTTCCAGGTGTAGTGTCCAGTTGCCTGAGCGCTCTGCTTCGATAAACTGTTTTACCAGTGTTATCATTTCAAAGTACTGCACCCAGAGTTTTGCAGTGGCACCTTTACTCTTCATCAAACTCAAGGTACCACTGAACATACAAAGCACATTTTGTAGTTCTTCATTGTCAATCAGTGTAGAGTCAATCTCCCATAAAGCTGCTTCTGTTGTTGACAGTTCATCAGGAGAGAGATCAGTTTCATTCAAAATTAATGTAGCCAGTGCAACATGTGCTAGTATATGTGCCCTGAGTGCTCTTGAATAAGCATGCTCAGCTAACATTTTGTCAACAGATGCACTTGCATAAACAGTACTAAAAAGTTTTTATTCCACTTCCCTTCATGATGAAACCAATTGCACCCATAAAGGACATCAGTAAGTGGAAACCACCAAGACGTACAATAACATTACTTAGGTGTGAATCTTGACCACATTTTGCAACAATGTCACGAGCCTTGATATACAAAGGTTGGTCAAAGGTTACAAAGCAATTTTGTTGTTTCAGTTCTTTGCATTTCTCTACAGCTTGGTCAAGTACTGTGTATATGGTGTCATAATCGGTAAGTGGAGCATTTGTAAAGGGAAGGTATGAGATCTGGGACACATCATATGGCAAGTGTGCAGTACATTTCTCCATGTAACCATTCCAACCTGGACACTGTTTTCATTTGCCATTTTCCAAGTAGCCACATGAGTTCCGTTGTTGTTACTGACACAGCAGTGGAGACTGGATCGATATTTGCTAAATCCCTGACTTTTATATGCAACAGTCCTCCTGCACTTTTATTTTCAAATGCTTTAATGGGAACACGACCAAACTGTCCAACAGAGGATGCACAGGGGATCTTCTCTAGTCTTGTGATTGGCTGATCTGAAGTAGGATCATTTGGAGAAGGAGTGACACACTGAATCCTTCCCATACTGTGGAAAGTGTTCAATCCATCAATGGTATAGATGTTCACATCAGCGCTGTCAAATACAAACTGTGTAAATGAGTCAGTCTGAGGTTCCCTGGCTGGATCATTTGGAGGAGGAGTGACACTGAATCCCTCCCATACTGTGGAAAGTGTTGAATCCATCAATGGTACAGATGTTCACATCAGCACTGTCAAATACAAACTGTGTAAATGAGTCAGTCTGAGGTTCCATGGCTGGATGTTGCAAAGCTGATCCTTGAAAGAGTGCTGTCTCAGCATAGGAAGCAGATAATCCCAAGGTAGAGAGTACATTCAGTAGATGCTTAGAACCATACTTTTGACTGAGATGAACAGCAAGGCCTATTTGTAGAGGGGATATGAAAGAACTTGGTCTAGCTGCTGTTAGGATAGCATGTGAAATTGCTGTACACTTCTTATCTCATTTACTTTTACCTCCTTTCTTTTTCTACAAGACAATAGTTTTAACAAGGCAGTTGAGAGTATCTGGAGGATCCAAGTCAGTTAGGAAATTTTCTGGTGGTGGATACTGATCAGTTTCATACATCAGTGACCTTATATCTTCAGCAATTATTTTGGCGGCTGTATTTACTATCCGAAGCCGCTCTCCTTTCTCGTCATTACTTCTACCAAGCATCAGTCAGAATTTTGTTCCGTGTCACGGAAACACACAACAGGTTTTCTGTTTTAGTTCACAGAAACAACAATGTCTTGTCCATATCTTTCCTTCAGTTCAGAGTTTACTGTTTTTTCAGTTGGTAGCTCACCCTCATATCCCTAAAAAATCTCACTTAAAGTAAATTGCCATTCTTCTCAATTTCCCTCCAGGTAGTTAAAAGCATGAGTTTTTGCCTCAAAAACTGTAGAACTTTTGGGACGACCACATTTCATCCCAGATGTTTGGTAGAATGTTTTCATGCAGGTTGAATGGTATCTTGCCTCAGCAGCAACTAAATCAACTAAATTACATATGCGAGTACATACTGTTTTGCCCCACACATTTCTCATTTCACCCGCTTTGAAAATAGTGTCCTTAACATGAAGTCTCTCTACACGATGCACAGATTCACGCTCACTTGAAAGTGTTTTGCTTTGTTTTTTCAAAAACTCATGTGATGCTTCTTTTCCACAAAAAAGGCAATCATGAAGAAAATCAAAATCTGACACTAGACTTTTCAAAGACGTTGTAGGCACTTGAGAGGTTTCCCGTCTTGACTGGAAAGTTTCAGGACTCCTTTCTTTTGTATACACCTTCCTACATTTTTCATTTACTTTCACACTTCAGTCCTTCTGAGATTGTTTTCCATCTTTTCACTTAATGCTGTAGACTATCAGTGTCTTCACACCTTTCTCTTTAACTTCTTGAGTCACACCCCCAGAAAGCTGTCCATCACAAGTGAAGCATTTGCTCAATGAAGACATTTTTCCACAATATAGGAATCACTGATAGGTTAACTGTCTCTTTTCATAGTCCTGAAACAAAAGAAAACTACAACTGACTTAGGACCGTAAAAGCATTTTTTAATACTGTATTGCATGCAAGAAAAATTACCACGTGATAGTTGGGCACTGAGGGTACGAAATAAATAAGATGCAAATATTTTTGCACCTCTGGCACCAAAATGGTGCAACGTATCACAAAAATGAATAGAAGAGTTTTGTAGAGAATTTTTTGTAAATTATTTTATGTATCGACACATTTTCCGCTAAAGTGAGTCCCAAGCGAGATAGTTGCAAAAAACCTTTTTGCAGCCATTTTTTCAAGATGGCGGCCAAATCCAGGACAGTAGAGGGGTGCAAAATTAATGTTATTAAGTACCCTATTACGAAGACAAAACCTATCGCAGCTTTCCATGATTTTTTTCCTTTTTCAGCCTTTTTTCCTCCTCTACTGACTGGCCTATTATGGGAAATGAGCTAAGAGAGACCAGGCCCATAAGGAAACACCCTCCTAGGGTGCAGTAATCGCGATCTCAAGAGAAAATGAACCAAAGATCGAACACGTGAACGTTAAATTTCTCCCAATACTTCATAATTGCACTAATATCATTTAACTGCACCAAACTCAAAATGGGTACATTTAGTACCCACTTTCTATGCGGCCATGTTGTTTACGTATGTCATGCTTTTGTCCCTCGCCACCACAGGTCTTTACAGTGTTGCTAGTTCTTGTCAGACTAAGCAAAGTGTGTGTGGTGGGGGGGGGGTCAGTCATACCATGGAAGGGTGAGGTCAGAAGACACAAGGTGATAATTGCAGTCACAGGAAGGGTAGGGGATAAGCAGACAAGTGGGGACAGTAATGGAGCTTAATCTGGATAAGAGAGAGAGAGAGAGAGAGAGAGAGGGGGGGGGGGTTGCACAGAAGTAGGTATGGAGTTGAAGGGGGATGGGATAGAGGGAAAAACTTTCAGTCGTTAGTAACTGGGATCAGGGTTGGGTTGGACAGATGTAGTCAAGGATGTGAGAGCCTCGGACAAAGAGACAGACTCGACAGACTCGGGGGAGGTACAGGGTGATCATTGTAACTGGTGAAAATTGTGTGATCAGGGAACAGCAAAATTCAAGAGTTTTTACATATAGCTAACTTCAGTGCAGTAAGTGTGAACAGGTTTTGTAATTGCCATAGTGACTGGCTGACGACTGAATCAGAAAAATTCAGCTCTTACAGTATGTGACAAGTTAAATGTTGATATTAATAGTTAGGCCTTTGCAAATTTTCTTACAAATTATACCACTTGGCTGACTTCTTCTGTAAAGGCATAAATAAATATGAAGTTGACAATCAGTGTTCACTGTTTGTGGATTTGGTTGCAATACCAGTGGCATTTCCTGAAGAATTTCATATGTTTGGGGAAAAATGTTATCTCCAGAACCTAACCCCCTATTCTACAAGTAAATGTGTTACTATTTCACAAAAAATTCATTTCACAAGAGGTTCCACATAACCTATCTCCAGTTATACATAGACTCCACTGTATTTCCTACTTTAAATCCGACCTAAAGTTACCCTAAACGTTACTAGTAACACATTGAACCACAAGTAACGTTATATTAACAATAAAAAAAACATCTAATCCTCCATTGCCCCATGAAGAGTGTAGGAGCCCGGAGCTACTTAACCACAGGGCGTCACTCGTGACTGTCAGTGGCAAGGAATCCAACCTATTGGGAAATAATAGATTAGTGTTTCTAGTGATAATATAAGGCATTGGTATAAAGAGTAAGGGGTGCTGGGAAGTGTAAATGTGGAGATTTCGTATGCCAACTTTGGAAGTCTCCACAAGACAAATGATAGTTGACGAGTACTAAAAAAACATCCCATGACAAAGCTGAAGGTATGTGCCATAGACATATAAAACTATAATACTCTAGGACATAAAACGGATTTTTGGCAAATATTTTTAAAAATTCAGTTGGAGCGCGAATTACCACTGGCGGGAACGGAAAGAAACGCCTCGAAGAACCCTGCGGTTTAGTTGGTCCTGACATTTAAGTTGAGCGAGACCAGCCTCACTTACCCGAGTGGCAATACATGAGCAATAAAACCCACCCACCCCTTGGATAAAGAAACGGGCACAGGCTCTATCTGACTGGAGCGCCTTAACTGCCCGGTAAACCATCAGACACCATACTTTGGTTATTTGGTTACCACCCAGTGTAGTAAATGGTTTCCTGGTGTACAATAAATCATTTGCCTTTGGAATGTTTACCCCCCTTTATCTTACCGACTATGACCAAGTACAAATACAAGCACCGAAGCAAGCCTGTGGACAGCAAATCACCCAGGGGGTTTAGGGTGGGTTCGTGGAATGTGGGAAGTTTGAGGAGAAGAGCGGGGGAAGTTTGAGGGGAAGAGCGGGGGAAGTTGTTGAGGTATTTAGTAGGAGGTGGGTGGATGTGGCATGTTTGCAGGAAGTCTGGTACAGGGGTGGATCAGCCAGAAAGATTGCTGGGAACGACTGCTACTATAAGCTGTTTTGGCAGGGGGGAACTGACGGATATGGGGGTGTGGGTGTGTTGGTTGCGGAGAAATGGGTGGAGTATGTTATGAATGTTGTGAGAGTAAGTGATAGGATATTAGTAGTGAAAATTTTGATCGGACGGGTGATGATTTCAGTTATATCGGCATATGCTCCACAGGTAGGATTGGATGACGGAGAGAAGGATAGATTTTGGGATGATTTAATACGTCTAGTGAGTGGTATGGGCGATGATGAGGTAGTGGTTCTGGGAGGGGATTTAAATGGTCATGTGGGTGAAGCAGCTCAGGGTTATGAAGGAGTCCATGGAGGATGTGCATATGGTGCGAGGAATGCGGAAGGGGAAAGAATACTTGAGTTTGGGGAGGCTATGGACATGATTGTATGCAACACATTTTAGAAAAAGAGTGAGTAGATTGATTACGTAAGAGTCCGGGGGAAATAGTAGTCAGATAGATTATTTTCTGGTCAGGAGGGTTGATAGGAGATTAGTGAGGGATGTTAAAGTTGTGGGAAGCGAGGAGTGTGTGCAGCAGCAAACTGTTGATTTGTGACATGGTGCTTAAGGAACGAGTGATGATGAGGAGGACATATGTACCTAGGAGGAAAATATGGAAGCTGGGAAACCAATCAGTAAGGGATGCCTTTTATAGTGAGATGAGGAGAGTAGTGGCTGAACAGGAAGCCGTAGATAGAGACGTTAATGAACAGTATAGAGCCCTTAAGAACAGCCTCTTGAGAGTTACCGATGCAGTGTGCGGTTGGACAGGGGGCCCACCAAGACATAAAGTGACTTGGTGGTGGGATGAGGGTGTAGAAGATGCAGTTAAGGAGAAAAGAAGGCTTTTCAGGAATGGAAGAAGGGTGGTAACAGGGAGGAGTACTTGGCTGCCAAGCGCAGGGCTAGAAGAGAGGTATATATGGCAAAGTCTGAGTCACACAGACTTTTACTTGATAATCTAAATCATGGAGGAAGGAAAAATATGGTTTTTAGGGTGGCAAATCAGGTGAAGAGGGATAATCGGGACATTGCAGGCGAGCAGTGTGTGAAGAATGATGAAGGAAGGGTAGTGGTGAACAGTGAGGATATTAAAGATGCATGGAGAGAGCATTATAGCCAGTTGTTGAATGAGGAGTTTGATTGGGATAGGGAAGGTTTGGAGCCAGCTGATCC